>JALBUQ010000139.1:0-59278 GCA_024364755.1 Pseudohyphozyma bogoriensis
GAAACGAGTGTCAGCTCAGGCCGCCTTTTCAATGAATAGTGGCGCGGACGAGATTGAGTTCGCTCGTCTCGGGGCGTGGTGCAGCACTTACGGAAGAGGAGGGGCGACGTGGATGGAGGGAGGCAGAGCCTACGAGGAGCTGGGCCAAGGAGAGCCGAAAGGCGAGCGAGAGAGCTAAGTAGGTGAGAAGTGCGATCCAATCGGACTCTGGAAATCAAGGGGGTGCGCTCCCCCCTGCGGGTCCGGCTCCCCAAATTTCCCGCCCTCGCAACGTGGCGCTGGAGGACTGGGCGGGCTTCAGGTTGACGCTTTTGCCTGCGTCTGCCTCGCCTCGCCACGAGTGCTTCTCTCGACATGCCCAAATGTCACCTGCCTCCCTCTCGTGCACACGTTGCTCCCCTCTCCTCTCTCCTGTTTGCCTGCTTTATTTCCTTCAAGGTGCAACGGCTCCGTCCCCGTGAAAATTTCCCTTTCCCGCATCGCTCGCGGGGGGCCAACTATGCACCAACTCGACAGCCTAACCTGGCAGAGCAGCACCTGGTCCATCCTCTCGCTCCTTCCGCCGCCCCGTGCGTCCATGCTCTCCCCTTCCTGGCCCTTGACCCGCCTGCGCAGAAACCCAAGGGGCAGGCCAGCGCGGGCGTTCCTGAATCGGGCGACGCGAGATTCCCACACGCGCGTGCGGGCTTCCCCCTGAGCCGTTGGAGCGAAGCCTTTTGATCCTCGAGCGCAGAGTTGTAATGTGGGCTGTGCTCGCTGAGTTCAGACAACTCTAGACTCCTCCCCCCGGCCCACAAAGTTTCAAGATACCGACTTCTAGAAGCTCGACCCAGAGCTTCAACTACTCTATCGCCACGTGACCGAGAACAGCCCCGTCTGTCTTTTTTTGGGCACTGCCACCACGTCGAACTGTGGGCGCTGCAGCACGCACGCGGCCGTGCTGCTGGTTGCGTGCACTCCCTCGACAACCCCGTTCTATCCTTTGGAAATGCCCGCTTTTCTTCTTCTTTTCATCTTTTCACGTCCAACCTTCCCTCGCAAGCCGCAGACGACTGCCCCGCGAAAGAAAAAAACGAAGTCTCGGACACTTGCGCGGCGGAGCTGTCTCTCTCGGCTCCCAGTGTTGGGACAGACAACCTCTAGATGCGAACAACCTCCCGGTTGCCTCTCTTCCGTCATAGGCTCAGCCCTCTAGTCAAAAAGTCCAGAGGATGGCATCTCGGAACCGCCCATCAAGACCTTTGGCTGCTTACCATCGGACCTCGGCGAGCATTCATGGAGTAACTTCTGAGCCCCCACGCTTCTCGCTATCGCGAGGGAACCGATGGTGCTTCCTGAAGGGTGGGGTCTGAGGCAGAGTGAAGTAGCTCGAGATGTGGAGACGAGCCCTCCTTGGCGCGGGACAGGGAAGTGAATTTCGGTGTGGATTGCCACGTAGACATCCAGAATCGGCCCTTTGATGAAGCTGCGATTCATTAGAGTTGAAGCACATATATAAAGGCTTATTCAACAAAGGTCTTGACGGCGAAGGAGACCAGAAAACCGTTCTGGGTGGACCAAATTTTTTCAAAATCCTTTGTGTGTATTGGGAATGTCACTTTGGACCACTGCTACAAGCAAATCAAGGCCGGCTGGCCCAATTGGTTAAGGCGTCTGACTACGATTCCGTATTCATCAGGAGATTCCAGGTTCGAGTCCTGGGTCGGTCACTTTTTTCAAGCTTTTTTTTCCATATCCGCCTTTGAGGGCTGCTCCTCTTTTGCCGCTCGATTTGCTCCAATGCGTGCTTGGCTCCGAAAAACAGCCACCCGCTATTCAGCTAGCATGTTTTGTTGAGGGAGGCAGCCATCGCTGAAGCTGATTACCACGGCTAGATTTTTTTTTTCTTGGTATCTATCGACTCAATTGCAGCAGACTACGATCGAGAAGTGGAGGACAAGGCTAAATGCAGTTTCAAATTTATTTATTTTTTGTATCTATCGACTCAATTGCAGCTGACTACTATCAAATTTTTTGTATCTATCGACTCAATTGCAGCTGACTACTATCGAGAAGTGGAGAACAAGGCTAAATGCAGATTACGCACGACGAGCCAGAAGGACTCGACAGTGTGGGACTCAGGCGGTGTACCCATACCCACTAAAACCAGGTGGGGGGGAGTGAGAGGAGGCGAGGGAGGGGAGGCGGAGCGGGAGCAGGCTGGAGGGCGCGCAGGGGAAGGCGTCCTTAGACGCGGCTGGCAATGCGGGTTAGGTCGGAGGGAGGGATGGGGAGGAGTGGTGTAGTGGTGGAGAAGCGTCGAGGGCGGGAGAGGGTCCAGATCTCGTGAATGAAGCGGGTTTGGCGGAGGATGGAGGGTAGGAGCTGCTTGGAGAGCGGGGAAGGGCAGACGAGTTGTTGGAGGGAAGGGTGAGAGAGGGTGTTATCTGTAGCTAGAGTCCATATTTCAGTAGAGATCTCGCATTCAGTGAAGAGGTGTTGAATGGACTCAGCTTGGGGCGAGAGACAGATCCGGCACGCCTTAGTGAGGTTGTTGGGGAAGGGGGCTGTGCCACCGAAAGGAGGGGGCGCAGCGGCAACTTGGGTACCAGGGTGGAGGGATCGAAGGGAGAGGAGGTGGGCAGTGTTGGTGTGGTCTGGGAGGATGTGGCGAAGGATCCGGAGGTATTTCCAGTACGTTTTCCAGTTGGAGGGGCGGAGGGAAGTGGGGGTAGGAGTCCAGGCAGGGAGGATGGTGCTGTAGTGGTGTTTGGTGAGAGAGGACGAGGTCTTGTCAAACGAAGCATCACTCAGCTCATTTCCACTCCACTCCTCACAGAACCACGCTAAGGGGATGCGGAAATTTGGCTTGTTGGCGTTGGAAGGGTCGAGGACAGTGAGGGACCACGCCAGCCTGGAGGAGGATAGGGAGGGAGAGAGGGTGACTGAGCTGTCCCATGCTTCAAGGTAGGACCTCCAGCGAGGTGGAAGACTTAGCTTGAGGCTTGAAACCGTCTCAATCCAGCTGGTGTCGTCGAAAGAGGGGGATCTGGGAAGGCAGAAGAGTGCCCACCAAGTCCAGACTCTCTTGGGGGAGTCGCGGGTGTAGACGTCGTCCTGGTAAATCCTCTTCCGGAGGAGGACATCCTTGAGAAGTATAGATCGTATGGCTCGAAGATGACGGATGTGGAAGATCAAATTTTCTTTTTTTAGCCCTAAAGTGTCCTGTTGCACAGTTTGGAGTGCCTCGACATCTAAGAACGTGTGGTGGTTTAGTGGTAAAATTGGTGCTTGCCACTTTCAACAGTGGAGGAGCTGCACTAGCCCCGGGTTCGATTCCCGGCCACGCGAATTCTTTTTGCACGGGGCCGTTTTCGCACGACTGTTTCTTTTTTTTTTTTTTGCTTTGCTGGTGTTTGGACGCTTCGAACGCGGCGATGATCGACTCGAACAGCTGGCTGAGCTCTCGTGAGGAATCGTCACTGCCTGGACTGTCCCTCATCGTTGCTCGCTGGTGCTGTAGAGCGACGGCAATGGCGACGGCAATGGCGACGGCAATGGCGACGGCAATGGCGACGGCAATGGTAAGGGAAGGTGCTGGTCATGGGACGAAGCAAAGCAGGCGACGACGAACCATCTCGGGAGGAGAAGCAACAGGAGGCGGACCGAGCGCGGGCGTTCATCCACTTTTTGCACCACCCATCTTCCTCAATCCTCTCATAACAAGAAAATTACTCACTTGGTGCGCGTACGCCAGCCCACACATATCCTCAGTAAACGCGTCGTACCACCAACTGATTTCCGCGCTCTGCCACGTCAGCGCTGGCCTCTCGCAAGGGTTCTTCTACTCAAGGCAAACATTTATATTCAGCAAAAAGGAACAATGATGATCTACTCGGGACGAGTGCCGTGGAACGCGTTGGTGAGGAGCGTCAGCAGCTTCTCCCTCTCCAAAGGCGCCGGGTTGGGGCTGTGAACGCAACGCAGAGGGTCAACATTGTACCACAACTCGCTCTATAAAGAAATAGACATACTAAGGCGTCCTAGCAGCAATATCAGCAGCCTTTGACAGATCCTCCTCCTTGAACCCGAGCTCCTTGAGCGAGTACGGTGCGCCATTGTCCTTCGCGAGGTCGAACAGGCCTTGGGCGGCATTGTCGACGCCGAGTGCCTTCGCGACTTTGGCGATGGCCTCTTTGGCGTAAGGAGCGTTATAAGCGACGGCGTGAGGGAGGATGACGGTGTGCGTCTCGGCGTGGGGCATGCCGAACGAGCCGCCGAGAGTGTGGCAGATCTGAGAATGGAATCGAATTAGTACGTGTGGTGACAACTTCTGGGAGCCTGTCCCGGCGCAGAACCTCTTGAATCCCGGATTTCCTCCCTTTCTCTTCACGAGAGTGCCAAAAAAAAGGCTCACCTTGTGGTGAAGACTCATACCAACAGCACCGAGGACGGCGCCACCACAGTAAGCACCAAAGAGCGCGTTCGACCTCGCGTCCTTGTCCCCAGCATCCTTGATGATAGCAGGGATAGACTGAGCAATACACTCAATTCCCTGGATGGCGAGGGAAGAGATAATCGGGTTGGCCTCGGGAGCGTAAAGGGCTTCGACGGCGTGCGCGATCGAGTTGAGTCCACTCGTGACGGTCATCTGGGCGGGGAGGGTCAAGGAGTAGCTGTGAAGAAGCATTAGAGTGTGGAAGGAAATTGTCTTGATTGGGAAGTACGCACTCAATATCGTAAACAATGACGTCGGGGAGAACCTTGAGGGTCTTCTGCGTCGTCTTAAGCGTCTCGCCGTTGGCATCCGTCTCACTCTGGCCGATAATGGGCGTAGCTTCGGATCCGGCGTCTACACATTCAAGTGCATCAGCATGATGGAACTATATGCATCACAAAGTAGAAAAGAAGACAAACACGTGGTAGGGAGAACGATCTGCTTGAGCTTGCCGTCCGAGTGGAGCGCCAGAGCCTTGCCGAGTCCGATAGTCGATCCACCACCAATAGCCACCTTTAGCCACCATGCCCAGAGGGTTGAGAGTTAGCTATGGGTTGATCCCCAGGACGACCGGCGCCACTGTTGTGCACCAACCGGTCGGATGATGACACCCGACGCACCACACAGTCAGCCCCGAGCTTCTCCGACACGGCCAACGCCTCCTTGGTGACGTTCATGGGAGTGTGCATAGTAGCATTCGTGTACATTCCCACCGCAAGGTCTCCCTACAGTTGCTCTCATTAGCTCGGTAGCTCTCGCGCTCGCTTAGAAGTGTGGTGTGGTGGGGTGCTTACGATGGCCTTTTTGACTTCCTCTCCCGAGGAGACCTGGAAAGGAGTGGTGAGGATGAGGGCTTTGGACTGTGTGAGAAGAAGTGAGCATCCTCGCGAAGGTGTAGCGATGAACCGGGGCGTACACATCCCAACCTCTTGATCTCTTCGGCGACTTTGGACGTCGTGCCCCAGCCGAACAGGACCCTTCCGGGGAGAGCGTTGTACACGAACGGCTGCATTGTCGGTCGAGAGTTGATGCAAAGTGTCAAGTGCAGAACCAAAAGTTGACGTGGGGCGTCGGGGGAAAGAAGGGAGCTCCCACCGGTCCATTCTTGATCCGCGGCTGCGCAAACTAATGATCCGACCGGCCGGAGCGTCGGTTCGTGCGCGTCTCCGCCAATCGTCGTTCCCTTCGTTTTCCTCCACACACCTCCGCACTCACAACTTGCACTACTTTCTACAACAATGTCTGCTCCTAACGCTACCGAGGTCAAGCCCAAGAAGGTCGGCAAGGCGATCCAGATGGCCCTCGACTCGTGAGTTGCGCTGCTCCCCTCCGCCGCCGCCCAGATCCACTCACGTGCACACACGTTTTTCGCAGAGGTGCCCCCAACGTCGACCTCGTGAGCCGCTTTCCTGGACTCGTCACTGACAGAAACGATGCAGACCTACAGTCAGGAGCTAACTCTGGTGCTCCGCTCCCCCAGTCCAAGCTGCCCAACCTCACCGACCTCTCCGCCGACTCTCTCTGCGACAATGTGGGTACTGGCTTCCGGACCCTCGAAAGTGTGAGGGGCTCCAGCTGACAAAAGGTGTCACTATAGGTCATTGCCATCAACTCGCTCTGCGAGAACCCGAGGCTCAAGTTCGTGTTTGAGAAGCTCGTGACCCACGTCCACCAGGTGAGCATAATCCGACGCGCCTCAGTGGCTGGCACGGCGTCGTTGGCTATGTCGGGTCCGGAAGCTGACTTCCGTCTCTCAAGTTTGCCAAGGAGGTATCTTTGACTACTGAGGAGTGGATGTAAGTTGGGCTTGCTGGTAACGTCCCCAAGGGAAAGGCAGCTGATCTGAACAACTCCGAAACAGGGCCGCCATCCAGTTCCTCACCGCTACCGGTCAGATCTGCACCGACATTCGCCAGGAGTTCATTCTCCTGAGTGACATCCTTGGTCTCTCTGCTCTCGTCGACACGATGAACCACCCCGTGCCCGAGGGAGCTACGGAGAGCACCGTGTTGGGTCCCTTCTTCACCGAAGATGCCAAAGACGTGAGCGAATTCTTAACCGAAGTCAACTCTTCAGCCACTAATGGCCCCTATCTAGATCCCCAATGGCGGAAGTATCGCTTCCGAGGGCAAGGGAGAGTACATGTTCGTCAAAGGACGCGTGACGGACCTGCGCGGCAACGGAATCGCTGGATGCAAGATTGAGACGTGGGAGACTGATGACGAGGGTCTTTACGACACTCAGTACGAGGTGAGTCATGCTATGAGCGCTTTTCACAAGGCAACGTCTTGCTCACACCGCATTTTGACAGGGTCGCGACGGACCTGATTGCCGTGGACGAATCACTACCGACGCTGATGGATACTACTGGTTCAGGGGAGGTGAGTCAAGGTACCTGAGGTGATCGAAGACCAGTCTTGATGACGATTTCCCGTTTTGCGATGGCAGTTCGCCCCGTCGCCTACCCGTGAGTTTCGCAAGCGTTGCTTTCGTACCCGCGACGCTGTGTACTGACCTGCTCTGAAAAACAGAATTCCAAATGTAAGAACAAACGTACTTTGATTCCTACATTAGCTCCAATACTGACCCATCCCGATCAGGATGGCCCCGTCGGCAAGCTTTTGCGCCAGCTGAGCCGCCACGTGTTCCGGCCCGCTCACCTTCACATGTTGTTCGAGGCTCCAGGATACGAGAGCCTCATCACCTCTCTCTACCCCACTGGATCTGACCCATACATCAAGAGGTATGTTAAGATCTGTGAACGAGCTATGGTGGCAAGCTGACTCTGGAACTCTGCAACAGTGACGCCGTTTTCGGAGTCAAGTCCTCGCTGCTGATCGACTACGAGGAGGTGACCGACGAGGAGGAGGCGAAGCGATGCGGCTTCCCTCACGGTCCTTTCGGCTTGCTCAAGCGAGACTTCGTCCTCATCACGACCGAGGAAGCCGAGGTCGAGAAGCGAAAGAGTCTCGCCAACTACTACGCCTCGCTCCAGGTCAAGAAGTAGTTTGGGTGGGCGATCGCGGTCATAGCTTGATTGTTTGGATCCAGTGTGTAACAATGCAAACGGGGTATTACAAAAGTACAAAAGTGGGCATTAAACTACTAGGAATCTATGCATCTCGACGCTTCTTGCTGTGCCCAATGCCGAATCGGAGCTTCTGGTCGGCAAAGGCGGAGGCCTTGCGCTTCTTCTGTCTGCTCTTCTGCTCGTTGCGCTTCGCCTTCCTCTTGGCGTCCTCCGCAGGGTCGTTGATGGCCTAAAAGAGGAATGACAATCAGCTTCCCGAAGGTGAATATGCAAAGCTACGAGGACAAACCTGGAGAGCCAAAGCAGTCTTGCGCTCGTTGCGGCGCTCGGCGGCCTTTTGACGAATCTTGGTGTGTACGGTTGAGTAGGCCGTCGTTCCAATCTTGGTTTGGATCATCTCCTGAACCTCGCGAGCGAGCGTTTGGAGCTCGACTAGGAAGAAGAACAAGACACGTCAGCATCCGGTTTGAAAAGCCTAGCGGAAAAACGAGGCATACCCATCTGAGGATCCTGAGCATTGGGATCTTCCGAGATGCGGAAGATGGGAGTCGCCATTTGAATGAGGAAGGTGTTGAGAGTGTTTTCATCGAGATGGTTGACGACGGCAGCAAACCACCTCAAAATGGAGGCAGGCTGGAGCGACCACGGACCCTGGAAGAAAAGGTTCTGTCAGTATCAACGCGGGTGGAAGGAAAGGCGAGAGAAACACTCACTGGAGTGACGGCGTGCATGCTCGGGCGAGCGATGTGTGCCGCACGGATCTGGTACGACAACCTCGTGAAGAGCCAGCGGAGCGGATCCGCTTGACGCTCCTCGGCGTCGCCCTCCTCCTCCTCCTCGTCGGCGTCTTCCTCGTCTGATGTCGTGCGTCGAGCGGCGAAACACTTGGCAGCAAAGAACAAGTTCTTGACGATCTGCATCGCCAGCGCTTCGGTGAGGAGAGGGCTCTTGAGCTGAAGGCAACCCTTCTGGGCGGCGTCGAGCAGGCTGGATGTCGACAAAGGGTGGTCGGCGGGAAGGTCGCTCTTGGCGAGGGCAGAGCCGCTGGCACCATAGAGGCTTCCGAGCAAGCGAGACGCTGACGTTCGAATCCAGATGTGAGGGAAGAGGAGGTGGCCTCGCACGGCGAGCCAGACGGCGCGGTTGCTAGATACGTCAGGCGAGACGAGGTCGGGGAAAGCCGTGTTGACGTGGGCGAGCGACTGAAGGGCTTGGTAGGGGAGCTGCCAATCGAGGTCGAGCTCCATCTCTTGCTCTCCTGCGGCCTCGGCATCCTCCAGAGCGGCGTGGCTTTCTTCGAGCACCTCACCAAGTACGTCGAGGATGTCGGAAGCGTAGGCTCGTCCGTCGGCGCCCATGGCCTCGATCGCTACACCGAAGAGCTGAACAGCCGTTCGTGCCAACTGCTGCTGCTCCCTCTTCCCAGCCCAAGTCTGGAGCATGGAAAGGAGGGAGTCGCGACCGTCCTTGGTCACTCGCGTGAGCAGCAGCTTGATGAGCTCGGCCGCCATCTCACGGCAACGCGTCGAATCGTCGTTGGCGACGACCATGACCAGTCCGACGAAAAAGAGATCGGACGACTCCTCGAGAAGCTGGGAAGCAAACTTGTTGAGGATGGCGCTCATCAACTCCAACACGGAGAGTCGGCCGCTCTCGTGGACGAAGGAGAGGTTCTTGGCGAGGAAGGCGAGCGAGTTCTTGAGTCGGCCACGGCCCTGAGGGTAGTCGAGGAGGAATTGGAGGTAGACGGCACGGCAGATCTCGCGAATGTTGCTCGACTGGTTCGTGACGAGGATCTCGGCGACCTTGTCCATGAGGTCGTAGATCTCTGGCGCGACGAACTTGCGAGCCATGATGGCGCGGAGGAGCTGGAAAAGGGTCGCCTGGCGGTCCGCCTCCTCGAGGTCGGGTCCGATGAGCAAGAGCAACTCCGTAAGCTGGTCTTCCCTCAGCGTCGCCGCCTTGCAATCGCGGATGACGATGGCAAGGGTGCGAAGGGACGACTGGGCAAGCTCCGACTCGGTGCTACCGGAGCGCTGAACGACGCTGATCATCTGCTTGACGAGAACCGGCGCGGCCTTGTCGACTGTCGAAAGAGGGCAGCGAATGAGCGCCGCTGTAGCTCGCATGCTCCGAGCGAGTACCGTAGGGTCGTCCGAGTAGAGAGCCGTTCCGACAAGGCTGACGAGAGGTTCGAGACGGCCAATGATGACGGGAGACTCCAGGTCGAACTGGGACTTGCGGTAGGCCGAGTTGAAGAGGTCGAGTCCGAACGAGACGAACTTGTGGGCGTTCTTGGCGTAGAAGTCGCGTTCCTCCTCGTCGTGGCGCGTGAGCTGCACGTGGTAGTCGGCGGCCGCCTTGCGACCTTTCTTGGCGACGCGAGCGGGGCGAAGGAAGTTGGCGTTCTGACCGATGAGGGAGTGGCACAGGTCGAGAATGGCGATAGGGTTCAGACGCTTGTTCATCGTCAAGCCGAGCGCGAGCCTGCGCAAGACCTCATCCGCCTCCTTGAGCGGCTTCGCCGAGTCCGTTCGCTGGAGGAGGTCGCGGATGGGCGCGAGGAGGGCCGAGATCTTCTCGGGGGACACCGTCTGTCCCAAGAGCTGGAATGAGTCCATACTCTTGAAGGAGCGGACCTCGCGGAACTTGGTCTTCGCACGGAACTCCTGCGACCCACGGTCCTTGGCGGGATTGCCGAAGACGTCCTCACCCAGAACTGGGACGATCTCGGAGAGGGCACCATCGAAATCGACGTCGTCGGGGTTGGCGGCGAGTCGGACGAGGAGGGCATGGACGGTGAAGGCGAGGACGTGGAGCTGCGGTCCTCGCTGAAGAGCTCGACGAAGCTCCTTGACGAGTTCGGGAAGGACCTGGTTCCCAGCCGAGGCAGCGATGTTGCACAACGTGACGCGGGTCGCATCTCGAAGGTGTTGGTCGGTGCTTCGGAGGATCTGAGCGAGCGCCATTAGGAGCGCCGTCTGAGGAGTCTCCTTCGCTCCCTCGGGCAAGTGCTGGACGACGGCGCTGATTCCTTCGGCGACAGGGATCCTGACCTCCTCATTCGTGTCGTCCCTCTTCTCCAGATACTTGAGAAGTTCGGGCAGGAGCTTCGAGGTGGTGACATCGAGCAGCCTGTTGTCGGTGGTGAGGTCGAAGTGGAAGCCCTTGAGGACGGCGACGAGCGTGCGCACGCAGGCCTTCTGAGCGGTGCCGGGAGCCTTCGCCAGCTTGAGGTAGTGCTGAGCGATCTTGTTGTAGCCGGACCAGACTAGGTGCTTCGAAATCCTGCCGATGCACTGGACCGTCTCGTTGACGAGGTCGGGATCCTTCTTGTCGTCGGCCGCCATGATGAAATGGTCGAGGAGCGGGAGGAAGACCTCGGACACGACCTTGCTCGAGATGCTGCCTGCCTCGACCTCATCAGCGAGTCGACGAAGGGCTCGAGTACGACGATGAACCCTTGTCAAGGTTGTAAATGTTAGCATTTGACACTCACTTCTGGATAAAAAGCGACGAACTGGATGTGAAGGATGTTGTAGAAGAAGTTGGCCTCCTGATCGCCGCCCACCAACAGACACTTGAGCTGGTCGAGTTCAGCCACACCTGAGAGTCGCTCGACAGCGTTGGCGTAGACTCCAAGAATTTCCGACCTCACGACGTCTAGCTTCGAGTGCAGGCTTCGTCGCAAGCCGGGAAGAAGGACACGGATGACGATCGACTGGATGTCGGCGTCTTCGCTCGTGCCGGCGACTTCCAAGAACCGACGAAGAGAGAAGCTGGCGTTGCTTCGGATGGCGAGCTCCTCGGGATCCTGGATGAAGAAGAACATGTTGTGGATGACCGCGATCCAGTCGGTGGGGCGAATCGTCCTGTAGATGTCTTCGTTCAAGGTGGAGAATGCGGCCAGTCGACGGTCGAAGTCGGGCTCCTCAGAGCGCTTGACGGAGTACGAGTTGATTTCCTCGATCAATCTGGCGATGGGAAGGTAGGTTTCCTCGACGGACGCGAATGCGAGGAAGGCGGCGACGAGGTGCAGTCGAGCGCCCCGTGTTCGCGCGCTGCCGAAAAGCGACGAGAGCGACTCGAAACACTTGTCTTGAAGAGGGTCGGAGGATGGTGGCCGTGCGAGCGGGTAGAGAGCGGTGAAGATCTTGAGGAGATCCGACTTGACTTTCTCCGGAACGGTCTTGTTCGCCTTGCGGAGCATCGGGGTGATGAGCGAGAGGAAGTTGGATGCCTGCTCCGACGATGAGACGTATGGAGCAAGAGAGCAGAGGACAGAGATCTGTCGCTGTCCGACCTCATGCTTCGAGTCGATCGATGCGGCGTTCGACTGGAAGAGCCCGGCGAGTTGAGCGAGGAGGGTGCTGACTCCAGGCTGGACCAACGTGCGACCAATCTCGCTGTCCTTGCCTCCGTCTTCGGCGGCGAACTCGACCAGGTTCGAGACAATGTCGAAAACACGGAGGATGACGGCGGGCTTGACGTTCCTCACGGTCAAACAGCCGTAGAGCGCAGGGAGAAGCGAGGCGTCGTGGCGGACGAGGTTCTGGGCGAGATCTCGACGGTGAGCCCAAGTGACGAAAAGCTCGAGGAGCGCCGATGGTGCTTGAGCGTTCTCGGCAGCCAACTGAGGAAGACGAGGCGAGATGACGACAGGGAAGGCGGCGGAGACGTAAGGTGAGAAGTCGAAATCGACGTCAAGGCGGAAGAAGTCTGCAAGTCGCTTGAGGGAAAGCTGGCGAATGGACCGGAGCGGTGCCAAACCGGCCTCTGCCTCGTCCTCTCCATCCTCTTCGACAACCTCCTGCTCCTCGTCGACATCTTCGGGCTCAACGCCAGCTGACTCGGCCTGGATTCCCTTCTGGGCGAAGTAGAGAAGGTTGAGCGTCGCGCCGAGAAGGTCGGGCCAACGATCGACCAGATCCTTGCCGAGGTGCTTGAGGATGTCGGCCAAAAAGCCCAAGAATCCCAACTGCCGCTTGCCAGACACTCGAGGGGCCTGCTCCGCCAATCGGAACGACTCTCCTGGAGGGGTGACGAGGACCTTGCGCAGAGGGCCGATCGTGAGGTCGACGAGAGTCGAAAGCTCCTCAATTGAGCAAGTCTTGAGGGCACCGAGGATGGCCGCTCGTCTTCCAGCTCGACCCTGTCCCGAACTAGCGCTGGCTCGACCCTGGCGCGAGGTCATGATGCCGTACGTGATGCGGATGAAGAGGGGGACAACCTCAGCTCGGTGCGAGGCTTCCAGTCCGCCAGCCTCCTCGTCGGAGACGAATTGGAGAAGCTCATCCCTGAGGTTGGACGGCTCCAGGAGGTTCTTCAGGCGCTGAGTGTTGGCCGTGAGCGCCGCCGACTTGCGACGGAGGAGGCAGTCGAGAGCGACCTTCTGAACTTCGGCGTCGGGAAAGGCGAGGAGGGTGCGGAACTGGTTGGCGAGGTCCTCGGCTCGATACAGCGCCTTCGGATTGCTGAACTTCGAGTAGAGCGTGAGCCAGGCGATGAGTCGGATCTTGCGCTCCTTCGACGTCTCGTCGGGCTGGACGAAGGTGAGCTGAGTCGTGGCGGCGTCGGCGGACTTGGGTGGTGCGAACGCCTCGTCGCGTTGGAAGCAACCGAAGAAGACCTCGGTGAAGTCGCGACTGTGTCGCTGAGCAAGATCGGGGATCTCGCAGAAGAGCGCGAGAAGTTGGGCCTCGTAGCTCGCCACGACGAGCCGCTCCGGGGCGACTTGAGCCTGTGATACGTCAGAGCGTCAGATCTAGCTACAAGCAGCATTTGTGTAACGAAGATAACACTCACAGCAATGAGAGCAGTCTCTCTCGCCTCGGACGCCTCCACTCCTCCTTCGAACAAGCGCAACTCGCGCCCCACGACCTTTCGGAGCTCCTCGAGGTGGAAATCCCTGAGCTGTTGCTCCTCAAACACCGCATCGACGTCTCGCCCATGAGAAGCTTGGGCCCACTCTGGCTTTCTCGAAACGTAGAGTCCCGAATCCCGAGTCGAGGCGGTGATGAGCTGGCGAGAGCAGATCTGCCACACTGGCTCGGGGAATCGCTCAGAGAGGGTCTTGAGCGCTCCGATAGCTTCGGGCCACAAGGGCTTGAAGTTGACCTTGAGCATGGCTATAAAAATAACAAATCAGATTGACGCAGTAATTTTTGTGAGGAGTTTTTGTTTTTGCTTACCCGTGAGGTATCGCAGGACGATGTCGAGCGGCTGATCGACTGCCTCCCCGTCCCGACCAAGCTGGGCGTAAGCGACAATGCCAAGTTTCCTAACCTTCATGCTCTTCTCCCTTGCTCCCTGAACCGACAGTGGAATCGACTCCGCATCGATGCACTTGGCGATGAGGTCGGCGGTGACGGGAGTCTTTGAAGTGAAGAGCGACGAGGCGATCTGCAACGACGACATGCGAAGGATCGAGTCTTCCGAGAGAAGGTTTGGGAGAATCGCGTCGTAGATCCGCTTGTTGTCCTCTGTCGAGCGATCGTCGTTCGCCTGGGAGAGCGAAAGGGCTGCAATCCCTTCCATCACACCTCGGTGCCACGCGAACCCTTTGATCATCGCAACAACGTCTTTCGCGAGCACCGATGTCGCGACGTCCGACTCCTTGACCCGGGAAATGATCCTCGAGAATGAGAGCAGAGCTGCTCCGAGAACTTGAGCGGGGTTGGTCGGCGATGAGAGGTACGCGGCGCGAGCGGCGTCGGAAGGCGTGGAGGCGACGGTCGACGCGAGCTGGGAGAGTAGGGGAAGGATCGTGGAGAAGAAGGCGGGAAGTTGAGGGACGATGAGGAGAGCATCTAGGAGCTCGGTGGTCTGTGGGAAAGCTTGAATTAGCGTTGTAGCAAAAGAAGTCCAGCGAGAAAACAGCTCACGTGTGCCTCGTCCACCTCATCCTTCGCATAACTCGCCGTCCAATCACGAATCTTCTTCTCGCACACAACGCCAATCGTCTTCTCCCAGATCTTGATTGTCGGTCCGGCGCTCTGATATGCTGACCCAAGTCGACCCGAAAAAGCCAACCTAGCCAGAAGGGCGAGCGCGTTTGAGCTGGGCGACACGTCACCGAAAGCGAGCTCTGCCGATGGCTCGGATTCGAGATACCGACTTGTGGAGGAAAGGACGAGAGGAAGGATGGCGGTAGAGTAGAGGTTCCAGCTCGCTTCCTCGAGCGAAGTGGCGAGGGCGCAAGCAGCACCGTAGATATCTGGCGTGGCGGATTCGGCGAAGAGGGCCTCGATGGACTTGCGAGCGGGGCCGGAGAGGACGTCCTGGAGCGTAGTGAGGAGGAGGACGCCTGTCGACATTGTGGTGAAGGAGCGAAGGAAGTCGGAGGTGGGCTGGAGGGAAGCGAGGACGAAGGCGGAGAAGGGGGAGAGGATGGAGACGACCTTTGGTCGGCGGGTAGCTGTGAGATCGCGAAAAGTCAGCTTCAGGAAACGTGTGAACATCCTTTGAATATACATACTTGAGACACGAGCGCCTTGCTTGACACCCACGATGGTCTCGACCGCCTTCATCATGATTCCCAGCTTCTCCCAGTCGGGCTCGCCTCCTCCCAGCCGTGTGGCCGCTCCAAGGACCTCATCGACAACAGGATCAAACGTCTCGGCGGTGGTAGAGTGGACGGCAAGTGTGGTGATGGTGTGAGAAATGATGTCCGAGGGGAGAGATCCTGCGCCGCTGGGGAGGGAGAGGACGGTGGAGATGAGACAGCGAGTGATGGCGGATGTGCGAGAGTGGAGGAAGTTGTTCGCGGCCTAGATATACGAGTTCATCAGAACGAGAATCCGCCGAAACAGAGAAGTAGACTCACGCTGCAAGATTCGACAGTCACCCATACCACGCCTTCTGCGAGCATGTTGGAGCTTCCCTCCTCCTGGCCACGTCCCTTCCCTCTTCCCTTTCCTCGCCCCTTGGCGCCGCGTCCAGTCATCTGCCTGACTCCTTCGTCACTCTCCTCCAAACTAACGACGTCCTCCACCATCATTCTGAACAATTGCTCCAACTCTCCCTCCACGTTGACACTGCCCGAGCGAGCTTTGCGCACCAGAAAGGCGAACGCGCTTCCCAAAAGTCGACGAGTCTGAGGTGTCGTTCGGAGGTGCGATGGAAGGGTTCGTGGGGGTGGAGAAGAGGCGGGCGGAAGGGGTTGCGAAGAGGTCGAAGCGATTGGTGGGACGTCCTCCTCCGCATCCTCGACTTCATCATCAGCTTCGTCGGCTTCGCGCTCCACCGACGGTTCCTCAACTTCCATCGCCTCTGACTCTTCCTTTTTCTCAGGCTCACTCGGTTGCTCCCGAGCTGGCGCTCCCAAACCCCTCCTTACGAGCTCCCAGACATCCGACATTCCTCCGACGTCGCTCGAACCGAGAATATCCTTCCCAAGATCCCTGAACAACGCTCCCAACACATCGTAGACCTTCTGGAGGAGCTTTGGGTTGGCGGAAACGAGAGGTGAGGGGACGGTAAGGTTGATGAGGGTCGTGAGGAGGAGGGGAAGCGAGGGGAGGAGGAGGGCGGACAGGTCGGTGATTAATGATGGGAGAAGGCTGATTGAGAACAATTGTGAGCTTTGGAAGAGGTACTAAGCCTAGGCTACAGTGACTCACTCGAGGATGTGTTCTCCTGAGAGCTCGAGGTCGGACTGCTTTGCTCGGAGAGCGGCGCAAATGGCGGTAACGATCGCGTCGCGGTGGTGGATGACGAGCGGTAGCGACCTTGACTTTGGCTCGACGACTCGAGAAAAGGCAGTGAACGGCAACGAGAGGTTGAGGAGCGCCGACGTCGCCAACGCATGGCCGAAGAGCGAGTGAGTCTCGTCGTCGACGCCGGCCGCCTCGTCCTCGAGCATCTCGCGCTGGTCGCGCACCCTCGCCAAGTCGACCGTCATCTCGGCCATCCTCTGAGCGGGACTGATCCATTTGAACTGTCGTCCCTGGATGAGCGGCTTGGCGGCCCTGCGCGCGATCTGCTCCTTGACGGTGAGCGATGCTGTTGCTCGCGCCTTGGGGCTCGCTTTGGGCGACTGGGTGCGCACGCCGGCGGAATGTCGTAGCGACCTCAGGGTGCTGCTGCCGCCCTGAGGCTTGTCTCCCTTGCTCTGAGCTGGCATGGCTAGAGTGCGAGCGGGACGACTGATGGAGCAGGAGCAGAAGCGTCCCGACGGACTTGCGCCGCCCAAAAATTTCATTCCGCGCACGGCTCAGAGTGGCGAACCTTGCCGGCGCTCTGCCTCCTCCCACTCCATCACTTTTCGCACCATTATGGCTTCCACAGCAGAACAGTCAAGAAAACTGCCAAACATCCTCGTGACTGGGTCCGTCCTACTCTTTAGTCGACCCGCAAAGCAGCTTGGACTGACCCCACCCGCCTCCGATGCAGCACCCCTGGTACCGGCAAGACCACCCACGCTGCCCAGCTTCTTGAGGCTCTTCAAGCGACCGGAAGCGAGGAGGAGGGAGCTTGGGAGCACGTCAACGTCGGAGACTTTGTCAAGGACAAGGGCTGTCACTCGGGGTACAACGAGGAGTGGCAGAGCTGGGATGTTGACGAGGACAAGGTGCGCTCGCTCTCCTCTGTATCTCACCGAAATGGGCTGATTCGAGAGGTGGGATAGTTGTTGGACGAGCTCGAGCTCATTCAGGGCGCAGGAGGCAAGATTCTCGACTGGCACACGTGCGACATGTTCCCGGAGAGATGGATCGACCTCGTGATTGTCCTGAGATGCGACCACACCCAGCTGTGGACTCGGTTGGAGAAGCGGTGAGTGTCGAGCTTTCTATATCCACTTTGCCTAGGGTGTTTCGCTGACTGCACGAGCTCTCGCAGAGGATACGCGCTCGCCAAGATTCAGGAGAACAACACGGCCGAGATCATGGAGGTCGTGCTGCAGGACGCTCGCGAGTCGTACGCGGAGGAAATCGTCGTCGAGCTGAGGAGTGAGGACCCCGACGAGGTGGAACAGAACGTCGCGCGGATCGTGCAGTGGGTCGCGAACTGGAAGGCCAACAACGCCGATGAAGAGTAGAGGATGATGGCTCATGGACATGTAAGCCGCTTCATCACTCTCCCTGTCCCTTCTTGATCACTAACGATTTACTTTCTGCCAGTACGTAATCACTTTATGCTGAAACACCTCTTTTTGAGCATCTGCTGGGCCCACGTGTTTTGTCTCTCTCGAACTCATCATTCCAACTTTTCGCCCTCAAACGCACAAAACAAGCTCAAACTTCCAAAGATCAACCACTACCCCACCTTTTTGAAGCATTGACGTCAGCTTGAAGCGCTGGGAGTCAGAAGCGGGTAGGAAGCGCACCAGCGAATCCTCCAACTAGATCACGCACTTGACCCTCCACGTCTTCTTATCCTTCGGGCCCCCGCAGATCAACACAATCCTGTCATCTACCTCCACATCTCCATGAACTACTTTAATTGCGTCGAGAACATGCCGCTTTCTCCTGGGAACGAATGCGCCGCTCGGCATGACCTTGCCTTGCTCTTCCTTTTCGTGCGGTTCGTAGCCTCGGGCGCGGTACTTGGCGAGAGCTTTTTCGGAGGCAGCGGTGCGCAATACTCCTCGTTGGTTGACGACGTAGGCGAAGTTTAAGAAGTATTCGGGGAACAAGCAGACGATGTGCTCCTTATGAGGGCTGTAGTAGTTCATCGGCGTGGTCGAGTGCTGATGTGGGAACGAAGTACTCGTCAGTGGAAGGACTTTGTCGCAAGAACAACGATAGGTGTCCATACGTAGAGTCTGAGAAAGAGGATGTTTGTGATTGGTTAGTTTGATGTCAAAGAGCAGTGCTAAGACTTATGAAAGGCCCACTCACAGGATAGAATCCTCAGGAGTGAGGTGTCGAGGAACCATCACGTCCACGGAATAGATGATGGCATTCTTGTCGTCCGTCTTGACGAGCCAGAAATAGTCCAAAGTGTAGAAATGCTCTGTCTGGGTAGCTCCAGGCTTCGAGTACGCTTCGATATCTCGCTGGCGCTCCTCGAAACCGTCCGTCTCGAGGAAAGCCTTGATGCTCGCGTATCCATCCTTGTTCGGCACGATGACGTCGAGGTCTCCTGGGGTCCAATCTCCACCGTTGAGCACATGAACAACAACGGATCCGCTGATGACTCCTCCAGCGTTCTTGAGCTCCGCGACGAAGGCGGGGACGGAGGAGACGTAAGGCGCGACGAGGACAGTCAAGCGACGAGCGGCTTCGGTCGACGTGACGGGGCGCACCCTCGGGAAAGCCTGACCGAATATGTGGTAGTCCTTCAACGACAAGTTCTTGACGATCTCGAGGACGAGCTCTGGTGGGAGGTCTTCGGGCGTGCGAGAGCGAGTGCGAGTGGCACCAGGGTCGCGTTCGTCGCGGCGGGCGTCGACGATGGAAGCGGTGAGATTCGCGTCGTTGACGTCGCTGGCCGAGGTCGAATCCTTGTGCGAAGAGCTGGACATATTTTGGGCCTTGAAGCGATACGAAGAAAGATTCGAGAATGAGTGGTAGGTGGGAGGGAGGGGCGAGCGAGCTCGGGGCACCCTCGACAGCTCTGGCGCAGTGCGGTCCGAGGAGTTGATTAGGATCGAAGAAGATAAAAGCAAGCAGCAAGGTGTATTTTTGAAGTCGCTCCAATCTCAGAGGGGATCCAAGCCTGCGTTGTGCGGGTACCGATGCTCATAGCAGACACACGTGTCTTGCATCGCCTCGTCTCTCAGATCCAGTTTCGGGAAGTTTGCACACTCCCAAGGCCCACAAACAACACGACTGCTTTTCCAAAGCTGAAAAATTGATAAATTAAATCGCCACACAAAGCTTCTATCGAACTTTTTACACGGCAAGAACGTCGAAAACTCAAACCCCACCACCACACCCCCCTCACCACCAGCTCCCCTCATTCACCTTATAGTTCCCCTGATTCGTACTCATCATCTGCGGCGTCAACGTCCTCGGCTGGTCCCCAGTCTCAGACGACAAACCCCCCATCGTCGGCGTCGCCGTATGGTCGTCATCGCCGTCCGAGTAGATGAAAGATTGCGTACGACTCCCTCCCCCACCCGACATCGGCCTACTGCTCCCTGGCGCAGTCGTAGGACTAAAGATATCCTGCGTCTGCGTCCCTCCAGAGTCCGTCACGATCGAGCCTTGGTCCGTGTAGAACGCGTCGTCGTCAACACTTGTCCGCGCGTCGGTGTCGGCTCGCGAGAGGCTAGGTCCAGCGCCCTCAACGTCGTAAGGAGGGAACCGCTGGGCCGGTCTCGGGGTCCCCATCTCCTCAATGACGGAATCGCGGTTGTGGGGTGCCGAACCACCGGTCGTTTGAGTCCAGACGGAAGACGAGCTTCGTCGGGTGCCGAGTGTTCTGGTGCCGCCGATTTGGACGGGCGTTTGGGAGGGCGAGGCGAACTGGTCGTAGCCGTACGTTCCGGGACCCGGTACTGGTCGGGGCATTCCAGGCTGTGCATTTGATGGAGTCAGCAAACTGGAAGTTCAGGGTAAGGCGACGGGAGCAGAAACGCACCTGATATCCACTGACCGATCCTCGCCCATCGTGCCCGCTCGTCATCGACGCCGCCGAAGCCAGCGACTCCCTCCCACCACCAAAGCTTGAGCTCGACTCTCGGGCCGCCCTGTTTCCCGTCCCCAAAACCGCCGCCGCACCAGCCATGACATCCAGTAGCGACCTCCTTCCCCATCGCGTACGTGGCTCTCCTCCGTAAGCCACCCCGATCGCGCTCTCCGTCGTCTCGAAAGAGGATTGCGAGCTGCCATTCGGCCCACGAGAGTGACCTTGCGGTGAGGTGCCGTACGTCGTGCCCGCTGTGAGGTCGTTGGGCGATGCGCCTCGCATAGATGGTGAAGAGAAGGGGGAGCGGTCGTTGTTCTTTCTTCGGCGACAGCAGAAGAAAAGAAGTACGAGGAGGGCGATGAGGAAGATACCGCCGATGACGGTTGCTGGGACGACGTTCACTAGAAGTTTGTGATGTGCCCTGCGATTGGAAGAAGAGAATTAGCGACATGTGATGCAAGAGCAGGCCAGGCGGGAGCACAGCAAGCAGAATCGAGGAATCAAAAGTGCACGACTCACGCTGCTGCACTTTCGGGAGAAGAGCTGGAGGTGGGTGCCGTGGTAGTCCCCGTCCCTGTTCCGGTCGATGACGTGGTCGTCGGAACTCCCGACGTCGGTGCTGACGAAGTCCCAGAGGTCGTACCACTCGAAGTTGGTGCCGTTGTTGTCGAACCGGCGTTGATAGCGCTGTTGGCTTGCAGCACGCTCGTGAGGACTGCCTCAGCGGCACTGACGGCCGCAAGCTGGCTCGCGTCGGCAGTCGCGAGGATGGCAGC
Source organism: Pseudohyphozyma bogoriensis (assembly GCA_024364755.1). Classification (NCBI taxonomy): domain Eukaryota; kingdom Fungi; phylum Basidiomycota; class Microbotryomycetes; family Chrysozymaceae; genus Pseudohyphozyma; species Pseudohyphozyma bogoriensis. Next base: position 20,861 of record JALBUQ010000139.1, read on the forward strand.
CAGAGTGGCGGAATTCATCGCATCTCGTACAGAGTCGATGGACGAGCCGATACTCGAGGCTTGGGCGAGGAGGGAGGAAACGGCGGGGGAGTCGGCGAGGACGCGTTCGGAGGCGATCGCTTCGCGCAGGGAAGAGGATTGGCTGAAGAGTGATGCTGATAGTCGTGGAAAGTCGGAGGTGGCAACCGTGATGGGAGTGGGTGTAGAAGCGGCAGCGGCGGTGGTCGACCGAGCGACAGACGAAGTCGCGACGGACCCCGTCGAAACCGCCTGCTGTGGGACCAGCGACACCTCGGCGACAATCTCCTCCTTGCCCTTCCCCTTCTCTGAATGTCTTTTCGCCAGCTTCTCCGCCTCTGCTCTCGCCCACTTCCGTTGGCTCACACAATGCCGTGCCGAGAGCAGCGCGTCGGCTCCATGGATCTCATTCGCGTGCCGGAGGCAATCAATCGCGCCGCCCTCGTCCCGTCTCCCAGCTTTCACCGGTGATCCTGGTGGCGAGTCGCTCACGTCCTTCGGTGCCCGTCGTGCGACCCTTTGCATCCCATTCGGTACAGGCGGAGGCGTGAGGAATGGGTCGTCGTCCACCGATGACGGCGGTGCACCGCGTCCAAAGAGCAGGCCGGAGGTGGAGGGGGAAGGAGGAACGCGTTTGCGAGGCGAGCCGGGGAGGAAGTCGTCGTCGTCGTCGTGGGAGAAGAACCGGGGGGTGACTGGAGTCGTACGCAGGCGGCGGTGGTGCAGGTTGCCCGCGTGTCGGTCGAGGTGCGGCGTCGAGGGAACCGACATACTCGACGCGTTTGGCGGGGATGGAGGGATGTTTCTAGGTTGGTACTTCTCCAGTTGGATAGACTGTGATCCTCCAAGGACTGTCAGCTCCTCGTTTCTCCTCCCAGCTCATCGCAGCAAGAAAAACGGCTCCGCACCTCAATCTTTCCGACGCGGCCCAACGAACGCGAGCGCCTAGGTCCTGGAGCTGAGTGTAGGTCCTAGTAGATAGTCGTAGTAGGATAGCCGTGTTGCTGTGTCGGAGCAGGAAGAGTGCCGGGTCGATGAAGTGCCGGCGCGAGAGCGATAGACTTTGACAGACGTTGGAAAGAGGCGCGTGCCAGGTACGGAATGAATGAACAAAGCGAATGGAAACCCCGTCGATGGCACTGAGGGTCGATGTAGTGGTCAAAGGCAGAAAGTGTGGACAACTCTGAGCTGGTTGAAGGCTCTGCCGGTCGAAGGAGAGGGAGGGCTAGCGTTGGCGGGGTAGAGGGTAGAGTTCACTGAAGTTCTCGCGAGGGGCGCGCCACGCCAGGCGGTGTTCCGGCCTCCAAAATGAGCCCGCCATCATCCTTCAACGAAATCCTCCCTCCAGCCCGTCCAGCATCGCTATACCAGCGGCCTTCCACAGCTCCGCCATACTTTTTCGGCACTTATATTGGTCGTCCACCACCCAATTCTCGTGTGAACCACGTCCGGATCGTGCTCGTCCGGATCGTCGCTCTTGTGGTGCGCTGCTGCGCCGCTCAGGCCACTTGCCGTCACGTGTCAAGAAATGGTGTCAAAACCCAAAGTCTCGCAAAGGCTGAGAACGGTAGAGTAGAAGAAAGACAGGAGAGGTCTGATCAGGTCGTGAATGTGGTTGAAGGTCAAGAGAGAGAGTCGAGGGAACCTCAAAAGAAGCACACGAGGCGAGGACAATGAGAAGAAGAAGACGTGGAGAGGCCTATTGTTGAATAGGCGCTGTCGAGAATCACAGCCAACAATGGAGCAAGATTGAGTAGAATGAATCAAAGGAGCATACCTATTAGATTGAAACATGCAGGCCTTCATAGCTCACAACACTACACGTGTTCACCCCGCCTTCCAGCTGCAACGAAACCGACAGCTGACTCGCAGGCGCTTACGCCCAAAGAGTTAGCTGCAAAGCTGACCTCAGCTACGTATCAACGTTACACTTCTCATCCCTCACCGCCGCCTTCACCCTGACCCTCTCACAACTTCGCCTTCGTCTCCACACCCACCATCCTCTCCGGACCGAACTCCCTCCTCTCTCCCGCTCCCAGTGCTGGCGCGATTCCACTCTCCAACCAAGCTTTCATAACCTCCCACAAACCTCCCACCCTTCCATGCCGCTTTGAAAAGCCGCCAACATGGCTCACTTCTGGCCAGCCGAGGGTGGAGGGGTTGAGGTGAACACGTATGCTTGGAGCGTTGGGAAGGACATCGAGGATGGCGTCGATTTGCTACCGTAAAAGCACAAGGTCTAGTAATCAGTGCATCAAGGGTAAATGGGGTAGAAGTTGGATTCACCTTGACGTGAATGGCGATCCAATCATCCGTGAACGACAACGCAAGCGTCGGTCTGACGTACTCGTCCAGTCGACTTTGATGATCCACCGCCCAATAATTCTCATAGTCCATCCACAAGCTCCACTGGACTCCACACCCGAACGGCACCTCGGTGCCTAGCCCACCTTGCCTCGACGGGAAGTAGCCCAGTTCGTCCGCGGCTTTCAGGAGTGCGCCGACGTCCCTGAGCCCAAGACAGTCAGCTGTCGCATTCAGTGACCCTGACAGGGTTGAACTTTTACCTTTTTCTCTCCTCGATGAGTCCACCGTAGAAGCCGTGGTAAGGCGAGCAGACAGCCACAAAGAGGACTCGCGCGACTGGAGCGAGGACTGACGGCGGGAGAAGTGGAAGGATATGACCTGCACCGCTCTTTCAGCCTTTTTACTCCATCGAATCATGTCTAGTAAGATAAGCCCACCTCCAAGCGAATGAGCGAGAACGACGAGCTCCCTTCCCTCCCCCGTCGCCCTCCTCGCTCCCTCGTCGACAGCAGCAGCCAAGTCCCACGCCCAATGCTCATCGAGCTTCGTCTCTCGCTCGCGCTTGAGGATCTCGATCCTAGCCGCTTTAGATCCCTTCGAGGCGTCGAGTGGGGTGGAGGGAGGCCAGGAGTTGCCAGTGTAGCGGTAGTCGAACGTGAGCGCGACGAGGCCATGCGAGGCGAGGTACCTGTCGTTTCGTCGTGTCAACTCCGAGTGAGTGGAGCACGCGCGGAAGGAAGAAAAAAGGGGACGGACAATGCGAAAGAACTGTAGAAAGGCTGGGTCGTGCCCGTCGCTGGAGCAAACACGACGAGCGGCTTCCTGCTCGCTCCGGTGCCGTTCGGAGAAGAGTAGATCGTCGCGGAGAGGACGAACCCGTCTTTGGCGGGGAAGGCGACGGAGGACTGCTTGGGCGTGCGATGCTGCATTTTTGAATGTATGAAGAAGTTGATGCAAGGTGGGTGAGCGGGAGGTGAGGGATCAAGGAGGAGCGAGACGATGAGCGCCTCGGCACGTCCTCCAAGTCGAGGCGAGGCGTGGCGTCTGAATCGGCCTCCCTGCACCGCCTTTGCTTCTTCGCTTTCAAGATTTCAACCACACGTGCGTTATGTTCAAGATGAACTAAAAAGATAGACACTCTTGAAACTCCCAGCTTTGACGAGTGGCACACGGTTCGGCCATCGGGTGGCGGCCTTCAACGCCACGTCATCTTCCCATACGCAAACTATGCTCAAAAGGGGCAGTCCGATTCCACGTAGTTGCTATTACTCAAGCAGATGAGCTTCAAACGCAAGACTCTCAAAAAGATGATTACTTGAAGGTGATGGTTCCCCGTCGCCTGCTCCACCAATGGCCTGATCCACCAATGCCCTAAATCTGCGAGCAGCCACGTTGATATTGAGCAAATCGCAGGGTTATCAGTCTGCCCCTGGTCCAACTTTACCAAAAAAACTCTTCACTTGGCTTAGTACCATCTCATTGAACTTTCCGAGCCGCTTCTTCGCTGTCGGCCGATCCAGCCACAACGGCGCAAAGGGACGACGCGGACCGTTCGTTCATCGTCGGGTTGTCCCCGATCTCAGAGGCAGCACCGTCGTACGATGGTGGATTATCGTTTGAATTCGATGCAACTGGTCTCAGAGGGAGAAAGGAGGAAGAATTTGGAGGGGGGGGGGGGGGGGCGTAAGGCGTCGATGCAGGCCTAGAAGTTGTGCACGTACCAGTGTGCTCCTCGACTGTATGCGTGGCGTCCTTCTGCTCCACCAGAGCTGGTCGAAGGCAAGCCGGTAGGAACTTTAACATGGTGTGCTGCTCCATTTTTGAAGGTGGACAGAGGTGGAGTGGGCCCAGAGGAGAGGAGAACGGCGAAGGCGAACGGGCGGGGTCGTGTGGCATTCTGATCAAGTGCTCGAGTGAGAGGCGTGCGGTTCAAGATACTCTGATCTAAGCTCACATCGAAGACTCACCCCCTTGTAGAGTGGAATTTGATGAGAGCAAACAGCCATGAAATCGAGCAGCCGAACGGTCGATGGAACTGATGATCCCTGTCACCATTCGTGCGCGGTGCGTTAGGGAGCGATGAGGTCAACAAAGGGACAGTCTGAGTAGCTCATCACACCCCATTCTGGCTACCTTACTGCTCAGCTCCATCTGGGCCGTGTTGAGCGTGTACTCAAAGCCTGACGAGAACTAGGGAAGAGACACGTGGCGGAAAGCGGCGACGATAGTAAAGCAACGCTCTGGGTACACTTGTGAGAAGTTCAACAGGAAACGTCAGACCAAAACCAACGGATATTACATAGTGCTATTACGACAACAGCACGCGTTTCACACGAACGAACGACGTCGACGGTTCTGGGCGGACACGGGAGGCGGGCCTCAGCCAGCCCTCTGCCCGCTGTTGTTTTGAGAAGCTCCCACCAAGCTTCGCCTCCCGCCCTCCCTCTCACCACCTCCAACTCAAATCTTACACTAACTTTGACGGCTAGCACCAACCCACCCACGTCTCGTCGTCGTCGTCGTCGTCGTCGCTCCTCCCTCCTTCCCGCTCGCTTGATCGCGCCGGCGCCGCGTCCGCTCGCTCTCCTCCCAACGGACGCGAAGAGAAGCTCCGCCTCGCCATGCTGGGCTCGCCCGACTCTCCGCCCCAGATCGCCGTTGCGGTTGGAGTGAGTACATGATTGTTACTAGATATCTGCTGTGGAAGAGGTGGTCGCTGGTTGTGAGCGAACGAAGCAGCGGCGGAGGGAGCAGGGCGCGCCACTGATGTGGTGGAAGCGGGATGCAGATCGCCGAAAGCGAGAGGAGTTACGGGATGGGCAGCTGACGAAAGCTACTGTTTGCTAATAGGTGGTAGTGGGCTTGCTGGCGAGTTTCGTCCAGTCACTAGGTACGTCCCGATGCACGAAGACGCAGACGAACCCCCGTGCAGCAGCAGCACTGCTCACACGACTGCCAACCCCCTCCAACCACGCAGGTCTGACGATCCAGCGCAAGAGCCACCTCCAGAATGAGGCTCTGCCTAGTTCTCTACGCAAACGAGACTTCCAGCGACCACTTTGGATCGTCGGGTTCACCGTCTTCATCTGCTCAAACCTGCTGGGTACGCTCGCTCTTGGCTGGAGGAGAGGGGTTCGCATCGCGGCTGACACGAGTTCGCTGGGGTGGACAGGCACCATCTTCCAGATCGGAGCGCTGCCAATCGTCGTGCTTGCACCGTTGGGGGCTGTGAGTTTGCTGTATAACGCGTTCTTCGCGAGGGTGATTTTGGGGGACGAGTTTACGATCCATCTCGTCGTCGGTGCGTATCTATTTCTCGCGTGGATGGGCATCTTCCTTCTCACTACGCATCACACTGCAGGCACAATCCTGATCGCCGGAGGAGCCGTCTTGATCGGCATATTTGGAGGTACGCTTGGCGTAGCATCATCGTAGTCCGCAACAACTGATCCCTCGCCATCCAGTCGTCTCCGAACAAACCCACACTCTTGAAGAGCTCGTACGCCTCTACTCCCGTCCAGCCTTCATAATTTGGATGTCCCTCCTCTCCTTCGGCCTCGTCGCTGCCCTCGTCCTCAGCCATGTCACCGAATGGGCCTTCGAGCGTCGACTCTCCAAATTCGGCTCTCCCTCCACCCCGAAAGTCACTCGACGAACATCAAGCCTCTGGAGCGGCAGCAGCAAGAAGAAGGCCGCGCCGCTCGCTCACTCCTCCCCTGTACCTCAGTACGGCGCGTTCGAGAACACGTCGACATCGGCGAGGACGGGAGTCGAGCAGACCCCGACGCTGCATTCGCGGAACACGCCGGCGATTGGGTCGGAGGAACCGAATGCGACGAAAAGGGTGGTGATTGAGGACGAGGAAGTCGCTGGGGAGCCGGCGGACCCGAAGCATGGACTGAGCGCGGCGGCGATCGAGAGGACGAGGTTGATCTTGGGGGTGGCTTATGGGGCTGCGTCGGGGACTTTGAGTGGACTGTGCTTGCTCTTTGCCAAGACGGGCATCGAGCTGTTGATTCTTACGGCGGTGGGGCAGAACCAGGTGAGTCTATTTGCTGCCGTGCTTCCGCTGACGATGGGGAGGAGACGCTGATGTGTCGAATGACCTTTTTAGTTTGGACACTACCAAGCATGGATGATCGTATTAGTGCTTGTGATTTGCGCTCTTCTTCAGGTATGAATCTTCGCAGAAGTGTGCAGCTTCGTAGGCTAGAACTGACGACACGTCACTGCAGCTGTTCTACCTCAACCGCGCTCTCCGACTCGTCGGCCCAACCCTTATCTGTCCACTCGCTTTTTGCTTCTACAACCTCTCCTCCATGATCTCCGGCCTCATCTACTACGATCAGCTGGACGACCTCACGAACCTCCAGATCAGCCTCGTCACGCTCGGCACGGTCATCCTCTTGACGGGCGTGTGGGTAGTATCGCTGAGGACGGAGGCCAAGCCGAAGGAGCACGCGGGAGCGTACGGAGCGGGCCCAGTGACGGAGGAGCCCGAAAGCGATGGAGAGTCGTCGGATGGCAGCACGGGCGAGCAGGAGACTGGTGCGTTATTTCTGTCCCGCCTCCTTCATTCTCGAACTCTAACTTATCACCGCTGAACAGTCGAATGGATCCCACGAGGCCTGACCATTGGACTTGGAGCTTCCTCACCAGGCTTCGCACCCCGTCCCGCCGGCCACCGTCGTCACACGCGAACCGCCACCCTCCCAACCTCGACCGCCTTCCCCTCCCTCCATCTGGAGGACCACGACCGACCTCTCATAGGCGCACCAGGGCACCCAGCAGCGGAATTCGACTCTGCCGCAGGCGACCTCGCTCTGCACCATCGAAAGAGTCGGGGGTACTCGTTGTCAGGGGCGCTGTATACAGGTGTTGGGAGGAGGAGCGAGAGTGGAAGTGCACCGAGTTCGCCGATGCAGGCGGAGGATGCGGCGACGCCGAATCCGTTGTTGAGATCACCGAGGAAGAACAGAACGTCACGTGGATAGAGCTTGTTGGATGAGAGGGGTTCTCTTTGGACGACGACGACGATTGATACAGCTAGTGATAGTTACAGCATCCTTTACCTTGCCCTTACCCTTTGTTTTTCTGTAACGCTACGTTCTGCATTTATTTCGGACAAGCTGTTGCTCAGAGTTTGCTTGGGGAGTCGTTTATTGGTGAAGGCTCTCCTTGCTTCCGAAGTTACGAGGCGATTGCGTGGTCCCGAAGCGCACACTGCGCGCACGCTTCCAAGACGGGTAACGATGTGACCACCTTGAAAATAAGTAGCAGAGTCTAATTCCAGCATTTTTGTCGACACGTTTACGAGTCCGACGGAGTAGCAGCGGCAGCAGCAGCGGCAGCTTCCGCACGGTCGGCCTCGGCTCGCTCCTGCGCTTTCTCGGCCTCACGCTCAAAGTTGAGGTAGCCGGAAATGTAGACAGACGTCCCGACGGCGACGACGAAAAGACCGAGAACGGTGCCAAACCAGAGCCCGATCAACCCTTTCTTGAGTGCGAACATGCAGAAGAATGCGGTCTGGTTTCACCAAAAGTTCAATTTGGTGCTCCTTTTGTGAATGGTGAGCGGGCTTACAGGGAGACCGAGAACCCAGTAAGAGAAGCCGGTGATCATGGCGGCGATCGGAGACTGCCCAGAGCCTCGCATGATGCCGTACCTGAGAATGAAGGCCAGTCAGAGAAACCGTCAATCGTGCGAGTCGAGTCCCAACACACCCAGCTCCAGCCGTGGAATCAGCAAGCTGATAGAAGGCAACAACGGGAAGCTACAAAGAAGAACGTAAACAAACATCCCTCTATGGTACTGTTGAAGAAAGTGGTACGAACCACGTAGCGAACGATGGCGAGAACGTCCGGCTCTTGGGTGAAGATCTTCCCGATCCACTTCTCGGTGAGAAGGAGGACAACCATGTTGATTGCTCCAACGGCGAAACCCATCGCGAGACCAATCTTGGCGACCTTCCTTGCTTGCTTGGGGCCTGGGCATGACAACGATAAGCAAAAAAAACAAGCTCATTCCGAGAAGAGAGGTTCTCACGGTTGGCACCGAGCAAGTTTCCGAGGCGGACGGAAGCGGCGATGGAGATGGCAAGGGCAGGAAGGTAGAATAGGAACTGAATGATGCCGAGGACGGAGTTGGCGGCCAAAGAGGCAGCACCGAGGTAGGAAGCTCCGAAGCCCATGATCTCCAACGCCCTGCGAAATGTCGTTAGCACCGCCTCCTACCCACATCGTCGTGCCAACGAAAACCCGCGTACCAGACTTCGGAACCAACCATGGCCTGAAGAGAGTCAAGAATCAGCGGCTGGTCCATTTTCTCCATATAACAGCTACTCACGATGCCGGCCACTCCGAGCTTGAAGCACTCTCCCCAGTTCGTGAAGACCTCCTTGGTGAAGCCGCCCCAGCCCTTGCGGGAGACGAAGAAGTAGGCGTAAATGACACCTCCGATAAACATGAGATTCATCGAGATGCAAGTAGCAATGGGAGCTGGAAAGGATTCCATCAGCATGTCTTCCGTTTGCACGCCTTGTGTGGGACTCACCTCCGATGTAGCCCATTCCGAAAGGCTTCGACCACACCAGGGTGTAGGAAAGAAGCATGTTGAGGGGTGCGACGAAGCAAAGCAAAATAGTAGGAACATGCATCAGACCTGAAGAGATCCACATTAGCTCTCACCCTCCCCAACACCACCAGCATAGAGGCCACGTACCCTGTGCCTGCAACCACCTCCTCAAGCATTCAAAGTAGCCCGATCCGGGCAATCCAAACGAGACGACCTTGAGGTACAATCCCGCCAGCCTTGCAACCTCTGGCTCCTGACCCAGTTTGAGCAACAACCACTCCGCGTTCCAGAAGATGATGAACTGGGGGATGAGCGCAATGGTGAGGAGGCAGGCGGTGCGGAGTGCGTGCAACGAGGTCGTGGACGGGTTGGAGGTCCAGCTCTGGGCGCAGAGCGTGTCGAGCGCGGTGGCCATGCCCTGGATGAAGGTGAATCCCAAAACCGACGAAGTCATCGCGCCCATCGTGGACGAGGCGAGCTCATCTGTGCCGAGACGGCCGACACAGATGACGGTCGTAGCGAAGAGGGACGCTTCGAGCAGGAGCGTAGCCCAGGTCGGGATAGCAAACTTGATGAGCAGCCAGATCTGCGAAGGCGCAAGTACAGGTCAGCTCGGTCGTCATCTCCGCCCTGGGACCGAAGCGAGCAAACACACCTCGCCACTGGTGCCTTTGGGCTCCTCGATAGCGGCGGCGTCGTGGGCCGCCTCCGTGTCGTTGGCCGTGACTGGCGGTGCGAGCAACGGCGTCGTCTCGTTGCCGATCAATATTTGGCTCATTCTTTCGTCTATAGAGAGTCTTGCGAGGTGAGCGGAGGAAACCAAGAGACGCGCGGCCCGCAGAAGTTTTTCGCCCGTCCGTCCACGCGGTCGTCAGCGAGTCACGCACTATCTTCAGCGCGCTGTCGGCCCCAGACCACGCGTTATCAGTGTCTCATTTGTGCCGACACGTGGTCCATTGTTTTTTGCGTGTCTGTAACTCGCTATCTGATGTATGTCTAGATAATGTCACCCTAGAGGAGCAGCGCTCAAGCCCCGCCAAACGCACAACTGTCTGCAGCGCCTCCGCCGACGGCTTGTGGTGCTCAACGCGGCGACTGCAGCGTTGCCCTCTTTCACACTTTGCACTACTTCCTCCGAAGCTTTCCACTTCAACTTGACCACTTCTAGTCCATATCTATATCCCTGGCAGCGCCATCCACCTCCTCCTCACCGTTTCCGAAGTCCCCTTTACTCCCTCCGCCTCGCCCGCTCCTCCCGCTCCTCCCACCTTCGCCCCTCGCATCCCAATGACAGCAACGACGAAATCGCGTCTGCTCCCGGGCGAAGGGATCATCAAGCTCAACAAATCCGGCACCAAGGCGTCGTTCGAGGACGTGGCGTTCTCGTACCCGCTCAAGCTCATCGTCCCCGCGCGGTACTTTTTCGACGGCACGGCGTGCGTCTATGTCATCAGCTATGGCGGCGGGCTCGTTGCTGGAGATAGGGTCAAGTTGGAGGTGGAGGTGCTGGGGGGAAGCAATCTCGTCATGTTCACGCAGGGTGCGTTGTTGTCTCCGCCTCCGAGGGTAGCTCAACCAGCTCGCTAGCTAACACCAAATGGCCGTACGCACAGGATCGACCAAAGTCTTTCGAACACGACCAGGCCGATACCTCAGCGACACGTTCCACACGACTGACGGCATCTCACCCCCAACCCGGCAACTCATGAGCACCACGATCCACGCCAACTCGACACTCTTCCTCCTCCCCTCCCCAGTCACGTGTTTCTCCGAAGCCAACTACTCTCAAAAACAAGTCTTCCATCTTGAAGCAACATCCAGCATCGTCCTCCTCGATTGGTACACGTCCGGACGAATGGATATGGGCGCCGGCGAGGAATGGCAGTTCAAGCGCTACCGGAGCGAGAACGAGATCTGGATCGATGGCCGACGAGTGGCAAAGGACGTCCTTCTTCTCGAGGATACTCACGAGAAAGGGGAGGCAACAGAAACGAGTTACGCACCCCGCGTCGCGCCGTACTCCTGTTACGCTACACTCCTTCTCTTCGGGCCGTCGACGAAACCCCTCCTCCAGCACCTCGAACGCACATTCTCTTCAATAACGCAGTACAACCAATCAAATCCTTATTCGCTACTGTGGAGCTTTAGCGAGTTGGAGAAGGGGGAAGGAGGGATCGCGAGGTGCGCGGGAGTAAGTACGGAGGCGGTGAGGGAGTGGGTCGTGCAGGTATTGCAGGACGGTGGGATCGAGACGATGATTGGGGAGGATTTATGGAAGAATGCGTTTTCGTAGATGTAACACTCGATAGATCATCAGCACTCTTTGTGTGGAGAGACGAGAGAAGAAAGGGGCCACACGTCAGCTTGTGGGAAACACTTTGGCAACTCGATACAGTACTTACTGCCTATAAGAATGGTGCCTATAAGAATAACCCGCCTACAAGAATAGGAAATGCCCGGCCCCAGCTAGGTTCCCAGCCAAGTATTCTTAGCACTTCTATAAGAATTATTCTTAGCGGTGCGACGAAAATTTGGCGGAGTATTCTTACAGGCAGTCGCGATGAGAGGGGCGAGCACGATGACGTGGCTTCCAGAACCCCGCGAGAGAGGAATCTTAGGCTTCCAACCCTCTCTATTAACCCTTCAAATTCAGTTTCTAGATACATCAACTCCCGTGGGCGTCTTTTGAAACGGATGCAGCGCTTCGCCGTCTTCCTCCGCCCTCCGACCCAGCTCAGATTTGACTTCTGCCAGCACGCGCTTAGAGGGCTCGCAGGCGGATTTCTAGACGACTCATGCAATTTGACGCATTTTTAGCTATATTGATGTCTTTAAGAATAGTCTGCCTATAAGAATACTGGCTGGCCGGTCCCGAGCCCATTCTTATAGGCAGTAAGTACCGTATGGAGGAGGGGATAAAAACAAGGTGACAACAAGAGTGTACTGCTGCATGAGAGTAGTGCTGAGAACAAGAGGGGAAGTAGAACAGATATGCAAAATTGGAATGCGATCGATGTGAGTGAGTGGCCTTCCCTCCGTCCCTGCTTTTCGCGTTCAACGCAGCTCAAAAGTCCCAAGACTGAAAGGTGCTGAGGGGCAAGCCGGAGAAAGTACGAGTTTTTGGAATGGCGTCGAGACCGGGTCAAAGTAGAGACCTGGAAGCAACTCGCGTTGGTCACTCTAATACTCTGCGGGGAAGGCGAGAGGAGCGAGCGCACCTTCTAACGCTCCAGTCAGACGATTCATAGCGACGAGGTAGAACCCAGCGATCGACAGTGTCGACTCTGCTGGCGAGACGTTGACAAACTCCTAGGTACCACGAACCACGTCAGCTTCCGTCCGCGGTCAACCGAAGAGGGAAACCGACCTGCTCCTTCCACCTCATCAACACCCACCCCTCCGTAACCTCTCGCAACCAGTCTCTATCCCCGCTCTTGCTCTTCAACACCTGCTGCGCGCCCCCACCAACCCCCAGCATCTCAGCGAACGGTCCGACCCGCGCCCAGTTGTCGATATCCTCCTTCCTCCCCGCTCCCCACTTCTTCGTCCATAGCCCTTCCTCGCTACCAGGGTCAAGGATCTCGCCGGAGAAGTAGGTCGTTACGGTGCCGGTGGAGTCGGGGACGCCGAGAGCGTGCATCAGGCCTGAGAGGGTGCGAGTGGCGGAGTCGTAGGATTGGATCACGACCTGCAAAGCACAAGAACGGAGTGTCAGCCCTAGTCACAAGAAGCACCATTGACAAAGACGGGTAGAAACTCACCTTGACAGCCCATCTCTCATTCCCCTCTGGCATCTCACTCGCCACGTTCTCAATCCTCTCTCTCTCCCTATCCCTCTCCATCTCCAACTCCCTCAACAACGCCCTCCTCCTCTCTTCACTCTCCATGCTCCCGCCCAGCCACCCCAACCTACTCCTCACATCCCCTTCATCATCCCTTGCTCTCCGCCTAGCCCTAGCAGACGGGGACATGCCCTCCTCCATGGCCCTCAAACTGACGTTTGAGCTCGAACTCGAGTTCCCCAAACCTGCCGCATAATCACTCCACTCTCCGGCACCGGTCCTGCTACCCGTTGTTGCAGCTCTCAGCAACCCCGCACCACCATCACCATAAGCACTCGCACTGGGCGGTGTCGGATTCACCGACGTATTCGCCGCCCACGTGAACGCATTCGGGGCACTCTCTTCCTCCATACCTCTCAGCCTAGTCTCTCCCTCCAGTAACGGTGGTGCTCCTGTCCCCGTCAGCTCGACGTATCTCCGCGCACGAGCGAAGATCTCGTCTATCCGTCTTCCATCCGCACCAACCCCAGCATTTGCCTCGCGTTCAGCGCTACCACCCAACCCAGGAGGGGGTTCAGGTGCTGCAGATCGTGCGAGCCGTTGACTCGCTGCGCGCCAGGCTTGCGCTGGTATTGAGGCAGCTGAGGTCGCGAGAGTTGTTGGGAAGAGGAGAGGCTCGGTGAGGGTGGCGGTTGTGGCGGTGGAAGAAGCGGTAGGGTAGAGGGGCGGGGGGTTTTGTGGTGTTCGTAGTGGGGGAAGAGGGGAGCCTGGTGCGCGGTAGGAGGAGGGGACAGGAGGGCCGGGTGGTCGTGTCGAAGAGGAGAGGGAGGAAGGGCGCGTGCTGGACGGGAATCGACGACGAGAGGAGGGCGACTGGCGAGGGATGAAGAGTTGGTTGCCAGTGAAAACTGAAGGATGGTAGATACAAGGTAAGTATATGACAAAGAAAGGAAGAAAGCAGGGAAAGAGTCGAGACAAGAAGACGCACCTGTTCCTGGGAGGAGGAAGGACGACGGCGAGGTCGATGAGCTCGGATCTGTGGGATTGCGTGCCCTCCGACTCGGTCCCTGGTTTTCGCTCGAGGTTGGTGGATTCAACAGCGTCGTATCGATGAAGCCAGGGAGGAAATCCTCGAGCCTGCGCTGGTCCATATCGCGACCAAACTGTGCCAACCTCCTCGCGTTGCGTCTCGCGGCTTCCCAGTCTATCGGCCTAAAGTCGTCCTCGTCCTCGTCCTCCTCGTCGTCATCGTCGTCGTCGTCATCCTCATCTGAATCGAGGACGATGGTGTCGTCTACGGCGCTGGTGAGGTACTGGAACGAGTTTTGTGCGGCCTGTCGGCTGCCCGAGGTCGTGCCGTCGCCGACGACCTGGCGCAGGAGGTCCTCGTGCTCGCGCTCCTCCCTCAGGATCTCCTCGAAGGTGTATTGCCGTTCTCGGGTTTGTTGACGCGCGAGGAGATGGCGCTCGAGAGCCGAGATGGACGACGATGACAGGTCGGAGGTTGTTGATGAGGAAGCAGCGGATGGATGCAGGGCCGAGTGTCGATTTGTGGTTGGATGGACTGGCCTGTTTTGATCCAGAATGATTAGTAGCTGTAGATTAGTGTAACTTGTAGGCAGAAACTTGCATCGAAAGCGACGAGAAATGTAGAGAGAAAGCAAACGAGCGCGACAGGCCCAAGGCCAAGGGGTCGCCCGACTGCGCTGGCTCCGTGACCAAAGGGGAGGGCACAGCGAGAGGCTTGGGCTGGACGGTGTTTGCTTCAACACTCACCACCCGTCGCCGCTACATCTCGATAGTGGTCGATCCCACAAGTTGCATCATTTTTTAGAGGCAACCAAACTCCCTCCCGCCCCGGCCTCGCCTTGCCTCCCTCGTTCACCGCTCGTGAATCGGCTCCACCTCGCCAACCCCGCCATCCCATCCTCGCTCGCCTCGCTCGTCCCTCAGCCCGTCCTCCTCCCCTGAGCCACTTTTCACACTATTGAACCTTCACCAGTACGTGCAGTCTCCCCTGCGGCTTGCTTGACTGGCTCGCTGTCGCTCTCAGCCTCCCGCTCTAGCTTGCGCATCATCCCAACTAACCCCTCCTCCTTCGCTCCCACAGTGGCTTCCTCGTCTGAAGAACTCCACCCCATCGCGATTCTCGGTATTTCTGTCTGTTTGTGATGGTCCACAGTCCATCAAGCTGACACCGTTGCCGTGCTCCGCCAGTCGACGAACTCAGATCAGAGGATGTCACGCTGAGGCTCAACGCCATCCACCGCGTCTCGACCATCTCCCTCGCCCTCGGCCCCGAACGCACCCGCGACGAGCTCCTCCCCTTCCTCCAGGAGTCTCTAGACGACGACGACGAGATCCTCCTCGCCCTCGCCGAAGAGCTCGGCCAGGGCTTCGTCGAGTACGTCGGAGGAGAGGCCTACGCCCATGTCATCCTCACCCCGCTCGAGCACCTCGCCGCGATGGAGGAGACCCTCGTCAGGGACAAGGCCGCCGAGTCCATCACCACCATCTCGAAGTCCCTCTCCGAGTCCCAGATCGAGGAGTTCTACCTCCCGCTCCTCAAGCGCCTCTCGACCGGCGAGTGGTTCACCTCGCGCACGTCCGCCACCGCGCTCTACGCGGCTGGCTACCCCAAGGCCTCCCAGGCGACTCGCGACGAGATGCGTCGCATGTTCTCCCAGCTTTGCACCGACGACACGCCCATGGTCCGCAGGTCGGCGGCCAAGGAGCTCGGCGGCTTCTCCAAGACGCTCTCGCACGACGTCCTCCTCTCGGATCTCCTGCCCTCGTTCAGAAAACTCGCCCAGGACGACCAGGACTCGGTCCGACTGCTCACTGTGGATGCCCTCATCGCCATCGCTGAGGCATTGTCGGACGAGGAGTGCAAGCAATACCTCGGCGCGACGATGAAGGCCCTCGTGGGCGACAAGAGCTGGCGTGTGAGGTACATGGTCGCCGACCACTTTGTCAACCTCGCCAAGGCCGCCGGTCAGGACATCGTCAGGGAGGAGCTTGTCGTCGCGTTCGTCTCGCTGTTGAAGGATAACGAGGCTGAGGTTCGCACCGCCGCTGCCGGTCAGATCCCAGGTGCGTTCCTCTCTCACTCGCCTCGTTTTCTGGTTTCAAAAGCTAATTTTGATCTTCTGTCTTCTTCATTACACAGGCTTCGCCGAGCTCGTCGACCGTGAAGTCATCCTCGCGCGATTGATGCCCTGCATCCGCGACCTCTCGACCGACCAGTCCCAACACGTCCGCGCCAAGCTCGGCACCCACATCTCCGGCCTCGCCCCCCTCCTCGGCAAGGAGGCCACGATCGAGCACCTCCTTCCTCTCTTCCTCCAACTCCTCAAGGATGAGTTCCCCGACGTCCGATTGAACATCATTTCGAAGCTCGAGCAGGTCAACGCTGGTGGGTTTCCCCTCTCCTTTTCCCTCAACCTTCTCCCTCCGGTGGTGAGGAATGACGAAGATAATGAAAGCTGATTTCGGTTGAGAACAGTCATCGGCATCGACCTTCTTTCGAAAGCACTCCTCCCCGCCATCGTTGAGCTCGCAGAGGACAAGCAATGGCGCGTCCGCCAGGCGATCATCGAGTACATCCCGCTCCTCGCCAAGCAGCTCGGCGTGCAGTTCTTCGACGACTTGCTCGCCAACCTCTGCATGACCTGGCTCGGCGACCCGGTCTTCTCGATCCGTGAGGCCGCGACGGTCAACCTTCGCAAGCTCACCGAGGTGTTTGGCGTCGAGTGGGCCAAGACGACCATCATCCCCAAGGTGCTCGCCATGGGATCAAACCAGAACTACCTCTTCCGCATGACCACCATCTTCGCCATCACCGTAAGTTTCCGCTGTCCTTTGTCACAGCATTGATGCGCGCATGTGGGGTGGAGTGGAAGCTGACCTCTTTCTTGATGGGCCGAGCAGACCATGGCACCAGCACTCGACGTCGACGTCGTCCGCTCCTCCGTCCTCCAGGTCGTCAACAACCTCGTTTCCGACCGCATCCCCAACATCCGGTTCAACGTCGCCAAGGCGTTTGAGGTCCTCGCGACTGGCGTCGCCGGTCAGCCAGGGGGCAAGGAGCTCGTTGCCGAGGGCATCCTGCCGGGACTCGAGAAGCTCCGTGCTGACACGGATGCGGATGTGAGGTTCTTTGCGGAGAAGGCGACGGCGACGGCACAGGCGGTTGCGAACGGCGAGCAGCCACCGATGACGGAGGTTGTGATGACGGATGCTTGAAGAGGTTACCCAGATGGTGGAGATGGTGTTGGTGGAAGAGACGAGGGGGTAGGGACGATGGAAAAGATGAACCATCCGGCCCAAGAGAATTAATAGACGAAACGTCTCTCGTCCACGACTACCTACACCCCCCTCACCTCCGACGAACCCTTTTCGCTGAGCTCCGCCTTGACACCTATTCCCCTCATCGACACTCCAACACTACTATTTGACTTTTCTTCACACTCTTACGTTTGCATTCCCTCTCCCTCTCCTCTTTCTGCTACACGTTTTTAGTTGCGTTTGCTTTTGACCTTTCTTCTCCCCCCTTTCCTCGAGATCCAAAACCGAATCCTTTGACCCCCCGAACAACTCCTTTTGTACTCAAAGAAATGAATTGAGAATCGCTTTTCCTACGGTTGAACTGTTTCCTTTCTTGAGTAGTTGATGGAAAAAAATCATGCACAACCGTTGGACGTGAGACGGACGAGAGCCCCATCGCCATCAACTCTCGTTGCCCACGGACCTTCCTTTCGATCGAGCTCCTGTCGGGGGGTGGCCATCAACTGCTAATCAGCCCTCACGACGCTCAGCCTTTCTCCTTAAATTCTGCTTCTTTTCTTCCTCTCTTCTTCCCTCACTTCACTTCTCACTCTTCCTCCCATCTCCATCCTTTCGTACCACGTCAGCGCCATCCCTCCCTCCTCCCACCCCTCAAAGCCTCCTCAGTACGACGATGAAGACCGCCACCTCCCATTCCACCAGCAACGGAAACAGCACTACGGGCAGCAAGATGACCTCCATCCTCCACAAGTTCTTCGCCGCGCGTCGCTCCTCCCCCTCCCCCTCCTCGTCGTCGGACTTCCCAACAGCGTCGACGTCGCACGTCCGTTCTTCCACCACCACTTCTTCCGGATCAACAAACTTCCAGATCTCTCTCCTTCCTTCCACTACATCCATCTACACGCCTCTGGTCGAAACCGACAAAAGAAGCGTCTCCGAGTTCGGCGAAGTGCGAGGCGTCGAGGAGGATTTCGTGCAAGACAAGTTGTCGCCCGAGGTCGTCGAGGGGAGGTTGATGATGATTGATAGGGCGAGGTTGGCGAGAGAGGATAAGGTTATGAGTGAGGGGTTGAGGAGTATGGGGTTCTGAACGGGGAGGGTGGCTGGGCGGAGGGGGAAGGGTACAGGGCGACGAAGGGGGATTGTTGTATGCGTCGGGGCGTGGAGGATGTAATTCTTTCTTTTGTAGTGTGGTTCCGAAATTGCTTGTTGCTTTCACCTCAAATGGTCCTTGAGAACGAGAGTGTTTATTCTTAAGCCTGACCTACGAGCCAGACATTTCACCCAGACCACCACCACACGCCCACCACGAGTACCACGACCAAGCTCCCTAAACCGATCCACGGCGGTCGAGGCCTCAACACTCTCGTGACCTCCTCCTCACCTTCCTTCCCTAACACTCCTTTCTCATAGAACCGCTCCAGCATCCCATTCTTCTCCCTCCAAGTCCCCCTCAACCACGTGCTGAACCTCCCAATATCCACCTCCCTCCCCTCCTCCCCATTCACAAAAATCGACAACTCCTCAACCCTCACAGACCTCGCATGAACCCAAACCTCTGCTCTAGAAGTTCCGTTCATGTAGGATGTTGCGGAGTGGTGCAAGGAGGGGAAGGAGGAAGGAGGGACGTCAGGGTACGCGAGGGTCGTGTTGACGAGATGGAGGTCGGGGAAGATGGGGAGCAGGGTGACGAGGAGCTGGTAGGTGCCTTTTGAGAAGGGGTGGATGAGGTGGAGGTAGTCCGGCTTTTCACGAAGTAAAGAAAAACAAGTCAACGAAGCCATCCAAACGGAGGAAACCTAGGAAAGTCCGTTCACCATCCCCAACCGAGCAGCAAAACTCGCACTGGCTCTCCTCGTCTCCTCTTTCGCAAAATTGCCTTCAGGGAAAATGAGGACCGCGAACGGTTTGTTCTCCCTCTTGGCTCGTTCGGCCGTTTCGACGAGGTTGGACGACGCGAGCAGGTCCGTCTTCCCGAGGAAGACGAAGTTCCAGGATTGCAGTAGCTGGCCAAGAGGAATCTTGAGGTGAGCATGAGGGTTGAGAGAAAGTCAGGAAGGAGCTCACCTTGCCCAAGATGGGTTTCTGCCGGAAATGGGGGCCCACGACGACGACGAGGTTGTCGGAAAGGTCGAGGGAGAGGAACACGAGCCTTCAAGGGAATGTCGTCAGTTTGACGCCAGGAGGGGAGGTGAACCGTTTGGTAGGAAACTTTACCACAAGTAAACCAGCCAGTCTAGCTCCGTCTGCAATCCGCTATGCAATCAGTTCGCCTTCACCGATACGACGAACGGACAGAGACAGCAGATCGCTCACGCTATGGTTCGCGATCCAAACACCTATCTCAAAGTATCAAGTGAGCAAGCCTAAACTCCCTCGTGAAGAATCGTGAGACCCTTACTCGCATTCGGAGTTCCTCTTTTCCTCCCCGCAACACCTCGGAACACGTCGTCCCCTTTCGGACTACTCAAGTACAACTTCGTCCCCTTACTAGCAGCATCCAGAGAAAGCACGAATCCATACATCCTCCTCGTGCACAGCTCCACGAACCTCCTGGAACCGGGTACGAGCCCTCCGAGCGCGCGTAAGCAGTGGATGAAGAGGAGGCCGTGGATTGAGACGAGGACGGAGAGGCCCAGCACGACTTGCCGACCGAATGTGAGCTTGGGGTTTGATGTCATGCTGCTAAAAAGCAACGCGATGGGGGAGAGCAGGAACTCATCGCCCTGAGTAGAGACAGAGAAAGCGCGAATAACGACGCGAGGCAGCCGCAAACCCCGGCGACGGAGCGGGGCGCACGGGGGTCCTCGGACTTGCCGAGCGAAAGGAAAAGAAAAGGAAAAAAGATAAATCATTCCATGTGACACTCTCAAAAGGAGAAGTAACAAAAAAGCAGGTATCGAGGTTCACATGGAGTAGAGAGGGGGGAGGGGGGGGGGGACAGATTTGGGGGGGAGGGAAACAAAGCGGAAGGGAGGGGGCGACGAGGTCGTCCTTCAGGCGCCAATCTTGGTCTTCAAAGCCTCAATCGAGGGGACGAAGAAGTACTCTCCGCTGTGAAAGCCCATCTCTCAGCGTCTTGCCACCTTTCCACCAAGTAGCATGAGAATCACTTACCCGCGAGAGACGACAAACTCGGCCGGCGCGCTCAAGTTGTTGTTCTGGTCGGTGTTGCCCTCTGGCTTGATGCCGTTCGCACTCCTCGCACCACCGGTGTTGGTCTGGCCGATGATGAGATCCGATCCGGGGGTCGTGATGTTGGCTTTGTTGCCGAATGGGAACGCGGGGTTGTTGGACCACGACTGAGAGAGAGGCGGTGTTAGTGGTGGTTTTAGGTGAGAAGGAAGGGAGAGGAGCGCACTTTCTGGACAAACTGGAAGCCAGCTTCGATGGAAGACTGGGTGGAGACTATGTTAAGCTTCCATACTCGCGAGAACGGAAAACACGTGGACTGCTTCGTACCTGGTACGAAACGAAGAGCAAGCCGCGCTCGTGGTGAGGGTCACTCTTGTTGTTCTCCCTCTCGTGGACAGTCACCTCAGGACCTTCGCCAAGGTCAGCAAGAATTTTACAAAGAGCGAAGAATTGCTTCCGCACCGTAGGGGATGCCAGCACGGATGAAGAGATGAGGCGCGACGGCGATGACGGGGTTGTTCGTGCCCTTGCGAGGGTTCGTCTTCCTCAAGTGCGCCGCTGGTAGAGAGAAGGAATACATCAGCCTCTCGGAACTTGTTGCTCTACCAGAGTAGAACCACGCACCGTAAGGGCTGAAGGAGCGAAGCGCTACGATCAGCGACCACTCTAAGCCAACCACGTCCATTCGAGAAAGACTCACCACTTGACCTGCTCGAGGTCGTCGCCGTAGTCAAAGTGCTGGTTCCTCTCAGGGTCACCGCCCAAGACGGGGTTGTCCTCAGTCGGCGCAAGCACGACGGGAGCACCTGACAAAATTCACACCCTCTCAGCGTTCATCCATTCCTTCCAAGGCAAAACAAGCCACGTACCGCTCTTCCACCTTCCAACGATCCTCGCGCCGACCGCATCGGCGGTGATGCCGGGCAAGTCTTTCTGGAACTCGACGGCCGACGTCGCGACAAAGCTGTTGAACTCGGGCACGAGTTGCTGGAGCTCGCGGAAGACGAGGAAGCTGCCGTTCTTGAGCCACGAGGGAGCGGGAGGCGTGCTGGTGCTCGTACCGCTGCTGCCAGTTCCCGTGCCGGTGCCGGTGCTGAGGGTTGGGGCGGTGAGGCCGGTGAGGACGACGGAGGGGTCGATGGCGGTCTCGCCGGGGGCGCCGGTCTTGTCGTTGAATCCGATGAGGGTCGGGTGACTGATCCCGTCGAGGTAGCCGAAGTGCTGTCGAGTGGGCGCGGAAGGGAAGAGGCGAGGTCAGTCCAACACGTGGCGCTCGGTGCGAGGGGACGAAAGGCGCACCTCGTGACCTTCCTCGGCCTGGGAAGAGTAGTGATTAGCCGAGTTGGATGATGAGTTGGGGGAGCAGTGGACTCACTCCAGGCCTGACGGTGCCGTTGACGCGCTTGACGACGTGGACGGACTTGCCGATAATCTCGAGCAACTCGTTGATCTCGCGCTCGAGAGCGGAGAGCTTCTCGGCGGTGACGAGGAGGACGCCGTCGATCTTCCTTCCCTGTAGAGATTACTCTAGTTAGATATGTTTTTCCATTGTGAACAGAGGAGAGGCGAGCTGACGAGGTACTCGTCCTTCCAGTTGGCCAACGTCTGGTCCGTCTTGAGCGTGTCGGCGAGGTTCTTGACAGCGTCGGCCTGCTGTCCCGCAAGGAACGCGGTCGCACCGGGGAAGTTCTCCTGCATCTTGTCGTCATCAACTCCGAGCAACTTCTTGACTCCGACGGCCGTGAACGCGACGTTGAACAGCGTGAGCGGGAGCCAGACGCGACTGCCGCCAGAACGGGCGGCGGCGATGCGCTGGGCCGCTTCCTGGACGGTCACGGTCGTGGCGACTTTGGGGGCGATCTTGTGCTTGAGGATGTGGCGGAACGCATCGACTTCGGTCACGCTGAAGAAGATGAACGCTTGCACGCGCTTCTGCAGGCCTGGTGCGGCGCACGTACGCACGTCAGCATTCGGCGGTACTTGAGCGTCCGGAGCAGGAAGAAGGCGAGCACGAACCGATGATGACGTCTCCCTGAACATCGTCAAACGGGCTGAGATCCACAGGTCAGCATACAACTCGGCGATAGGGCAGGCAAGTGCAGGAACGTACGTCGGCTTGGGCGGGGTCGACTCGATGGGCGGGCAGTGCCTGTGCGCCGGGTGCCAGTGCTTGGGCAGGTGGAAGTGGTGCTGGCCGGGCTGCTTGGGCAAGTGCTGGCTCTCGTCCGTCTGGCTCGAACTCATAATTGCACGATTTCTGGTTGGCTCGCTCGCGAATGGGAGGAGCACAAAAGTGTGGGGGCTCGGACGAAGCAAGGGGAGGGGGCCAAGGCGACAAACTTCCGCGGTGTCAAGAGCTTTTCATGCAGTCCCGTACCGGGGTTTCGGAGGTACGAGCAGCGATCATGGGACCACAACCTCGACTCATATGAAAGGGTGATCGGTGCTGGGGATTGCCAAACTCAGCATACCCACACGTGGCCCCTACGAGAAATAGGTCCACACGCAGTGAAGGTTACAAGCAATGCTTAGTAGTAATCTTTACAGGTTCAGGTTCTGCTTCAAAGTGAGCCACGACTTGAACCCTCGTTCAGCGTGCTCGGTGGGCAGGTCGGGAGTCTCCTCTGCCGGGACGCTCATGAATCGGTTGAAGAGCTCGAAACTGTGCCACAACACAGTATCAGACCAAAAAATCAATACATAATAAGAATATCCAAAAGCTCACCTGACCCAACCCTTGAAGCCAGTATCAACGAACGCTTTGCAGATCTTCTCGATCGGCATGTGCGCTCCCCTCGCCTCCTCGTCTGGCACAAAACTCTCATCAGCCACGTCATCTCCCCTGTTCCTCAACGAAAAAAAGACTCGCAAGGGAACAACCGACAGTTCCTCGACCACGACATCCTCGGCGCCTGGCCATGGAGGTAGTAAGGACTCTTGCTGCTCCCTTCTGGCGAGCCAAGTGGAGCGAGCGGGATGTCGAGGCGCTCGGCGTCGACGAGCTGGATGTAAAACACTCGGTCGCCGGGAATCGTTCTGACAAGCTCGTCAAGAGACTGTTGGAGGTTCGCTTCCGCGTCGGGGCGCACTCCGCCGGGAAGGGTGGGGTCGGCGTACTCAAGGCCGCCAATGTGGCTGCGTTGAACGTTTGTCAGCGAGGTGGTAGTGGGAGAAGCATGTGGAAGGGAAGGAGGACGTACAAAGCATCAAGGACATATCCAAAGTTTGGCCTATCGATCTTCTGCACAATGTTCCACCCTCGCTGCCACGTGGAGTTGAACGTCGACCTGGATGGCTCAGACCGCCTCGTCAGAAATCCGGTTTCCACTCAAGTACGACTAGAAGCACACACCAGCACATGGCCTCATACACGAAACGAATGGGAGGGGATTCCTTGGCGCCCCAGTCGGCAATCTCCTGGAGGTCGGCAACGATTTTGGCCTCGTCGCCCGTGATGCCGTCGTCGAGACGGAAGTTTGCGGGGACTTGCATGATGTCTGTGTTGACATGGTGAGTTTCGTTCATAGATACTCGGACGGAATAGAATGCTTACCGCAACCCAGCAAGTGGCACAACTACACAGACACGGACCCTAATCAGCACCCTTCTCCCGACGCACCCCCGCACCGCACCACAACACATCGCGCTCACCTCGAACCGAAACCTAATCTCCTCAACCCTCTCCTCATGTTCCTTCGGGTCCTTAATCCCATCGTAATTGAGCACGGGCTGAAGCACAAAGATGTCGAGTCCGAGGCCCTCCGCGATCCGCTTCGATTCGGCAGCCGCTTTGCGGAGCTTGTCGCGGGGCGTGGCGCCTTCGAGGGTGAGTGAGAACGCTTCGAGGCAGGGGTAGAACATCTGTTTCATCACTTCTGTGATCAGTTTGTAGCGTGGGTGCGGAGCGCAAGGTGAAGGCAGCTCACCTCGATGCCAACGAATCCGGCTTTCGCGGCAGCCTGGAGCTTCGCTTCCATTGTGTACCCAGCAGCACCATGCCCAAGGCTCATGGTTGGGATAGCAGGTCCGAATGACTTCATCGTTGCGTGTCGTGGAAGGTATGCAGCGAGATGTTGTGGCCGGTACAAGAAGAGAGGACGCCAACGGCGGGGGAGGAAATCAAGCCGATCGGTGGGTTTTTGAACGCGCCGACCTTGGGATCCGACCGACCGCGGTTCCCGGTTTTCCCTAAACCGCCCCTTACACTGCTCGGACGCTTTCCTTTCTCTTTTTCCTACTTCCAACTGCCCCAGAACAATCCCACAATGACCAAGTTTGTGCCCGAAGAGCGCCCCGTCGTCTCGCCTGACGATGTTCGTGAGTACACACCACACGCGCGTTCAGAGTGGCGGAGAATGGTGCTGATTCAAGTCTGGTTGGACCAGGCAATCGTGTCGCCATTTATGGAGTGGGCCAAACCGTTTTCTGAATGGGGTGTGTCCTGAGTTGCTGATCTGGTGCTTTGCAGACACCCATCAGTCACTCCGTCGCGCCGTCGTTGTTTGACGTGATGTTCCCGGCTCTCGGACTTCCCAAGTATGTTCAGTGAAGCCACTTGGGGATGGAAAAGAAATGCTTACATAACTCACTGTAGATACAAGTACTCTGCCATTGACTGCAAGACGCTCGACGACCCCAACAACACCTGGACGACGTCGATGGCCCTCCCCTCCGCTCTCGGTTCATGCGTGACCATGCCGCTCAAGGTGAGTCCTTCCCTCCCTCCCCGTCATCCCTCTTTTGAAGAAACTAACTTATTTCCTCTCTAGCTGGCGGTGATGGACCACCTGACCGAAATCACCCCGCAAGCCAAACTGATCGGCAGCGTCAACACGACCTACTTCCGCACCCTGCCCGACGGCACCTCCGTCCAAGTCGGCACGAACCTCGACACTGCCGGCGTTGGCAACTCCCTCCTCACCGTCCTCACTGGATCACCCTCACCATTCCCTGAAGACCAACCGTTGCAGTTCGCTCCCGGTGTTGCTGCTGGCTTGATGATTGGAGGAGGAGGCGCGACTCGGTGAGTTTCTCTTCCAGTACACGTGGATCTCGGGGGAGGAGAAACCTGATGCGCGAGAGGACAACAGTGCTGCGATTTACGCAATGAACTCGATTGGCATCTCCCCCATCTTCCTCATCAACCGCGATGCCACCGAAACAGCCGCCATCATCTCGCAATTCAACGACCTCGACCTCCGCCCGCTCGAGAACGTCGAGGCTGCCAAAGCTGCTCTCGCAGAACTCGACAAGTCTGGCGTCAGGCTTGCGGCGGGTGTTGGAGCGATCCCTTCGATCGAGCCAGTGACGGAGGCAGAGAAGATGGTGTACGAGGTCGCGAAGGCGGTGTTTGAGCACCCGTATGATGTCTCGGACGCGCCTGCACAGCCGGCGAACGTGCTGTCCCTTCCGAGCAAGCCTGTGCACCTTGAGATGGCTTACAAGGTGAGAATAGTTCTCTAGTCCGACATCCAGTTATAAGAGCCGGCAAATGACCTCCACGTCCTTTTCTAGCCTCGCATGACCCTCATCCGAAAGATCGCCGAGGATCGCAAGTGGCAGACGATCTGTGGTGTCGAAGTGGTACTCGAGGGTTGCTTGTGAGTCAACTGACCTCTGCTGCTCTCGGCCCTTTCTGACTGACCTTCTCTCATTAGCGAGCAAACCTACGCATGGACGGGCAAGATCGTCCCCTTGGAGGTTCGTGAGGCCGGAAGAAAGGTCCTGAGGGCGGAGTAACAGAGCATAGTTATGACACCAGCATCAAAGTTTTGTAATAGACATGTTTTGTCCCCATCATTAATCAACCTGCGCTCTACGAGCGAGCATGGAGTTCGCCATGCTGCACACGTGGCCCCTGTCGACTTTCGTCTTCCTCAACCAAACGCGAAACTGGATCGTAGCCATATATCATGACTTGTGTTAAAACACTACTCGAGCGACTTTCTAGTAGTCAAACGATGGAGGAACACAATCAACAGCTCCAACCTATTTCAAACGCTCAACATCAGCACCCATCGCAACTCACAAAGCCAGGACCCGCGACTCACCGATCCTTGACCAACATCTTCACGCCCTCACTGAACCAACTCTTAATGAGCTGAGCTTCGAGGCCGACGTACATCCCCGTGATGCCAGACTTCTTGATGGTCTTTCGGAAGACGTCGACGTTGGAATAGTATAGTCTCCGGCCGGAGGGCGACTTGTACTGCAGGCGGGTCTGGGAAAAGCGCATTGATTCGTCAGGGTTTCCACAGTTGAGGAGAACTGAGTGCAAACCTTTGAAAGGATGAGCGGGTAAGTGATGGCAGCCGCGATCGACGCGGCGAGCGAGGACGTGAAGAACGTTTGCGCGGGCGTCGGGTGTTCGCGATGCTTGGCGGGGATTAATGCGCGCTTGAACAGGTCGAACAAGTAGAACGTGATGGCTGGGTTTGTTGTCTGTCATGCGATTCGCGTGTCAGCTCCGTGCTCCCGGGGACGGTGACGTGGTGCAGGACGAGGAGGATAGCGAGGACTCACCAAGATGATGGACGACTTGAACCCACTCCAGAATCCCGTCCAACCTTTCTCCTCATAGATATCTTTCGCAATGCTGATACTGCTCGGCGCTTTACCGTACCCCGCATCATCGTCGTCGTCCGATTCCTCGCCCTCGACATCAGGCTTCGCAATGACCTTCTCCTCCCCTTCTTCCTGCTTCGCTTTCGCCGTACTCGCCGTCTGAGCCCTCACCGTGATGTTCGACAAGGGCGCCACAGTGCCTTTCGAGATGACGCCGGACAGGCAGCCGATGAGAATCTCCTCGATGGCCGACAGGACGGGCGGTGCGATCGACCCCTTTTCTTTCGATGCCGGTGGGGGTGGGTGTCGACGGAGTTTGCGGTTGATGAGGAGAGTTCGGAGGAGGGAGTAGGCGTAGAAATAGATGAAGTTGGACAGCCCGGTCGAGAGCGAGTCGGTGCCGAGTCCGAGATAGAACGAGCCGACGCCTTCCTCCCGTAGGATCTTTTTGATCGTTTCGATGAATGTCGTTGGTGCTAAAAAAGAGCGTACACAAGTGATCAGCAACTGACCCAGGCTCGTAGCGCGCCCGAACTGGTCGACGCACCTCTGCCGGAGCGTTTCGATGTGGCTCTCGTCTGGAGTCGGGTCGAAAGCGTGTCCTACGTATCCCCGTATCAGCTCCCTTCTACTGCTAGACGACTTGAGCAAGTCTCTCACCAAAGGGTAGACGAAGGTGTTGGAGACGACGCTTCCTAGCGAGCCCGAGATGGCCTGAGCCAGCGGCGGCAACGAGGAGGTCATGGGCGGAGGTGAGCTGGCGGAGCTGTTGGTTGACCTGAAGATCAAGTGCGAGTTGTGCTTCCTTCGTAACGGTGTTTTGACGAGTAAAGAAAGTCTATCGAACACAAGTTTGCGGAGGAAAGGAACGGGCGTGGGGCACCCTCGACTCTATCGGAACCAGCACGTTCTCGCCGGGCCTGACGTCACGCTCCCACAGATATAAACTGGACCACGTGTACCTATCAATGCAACCAACCACCCGCCTCCAGAGAGTGAAACTACTCCGCAGATGCCCCAGCTCCCTCCCCTCCCGCCGCCGCCGCCGCCGCCTCCGCCTCGAGCTTCTTGCGAGTACGCTCCTTCTTGCCCATCCGCTTCCCCTTCGCATCCGTCGACGAGCCCTCCTTCTTCTCGCGCTTCTTCGCTCCCTCCTCGCTCCACTTCGGTCGCTTCTTCTGGCGCTCCTCTGCCTCCTCATCAATCTCGACGCCCCACTCGCGGTTCTTGAGCGCGTCCCGGAACTCCTTGAGCTTCTTCTTGCTCCGTGGCTTCTCCTCGCCCTGGCGGTACGGCGCCATCTTGCGAAGCGACATGTAGGCGTTCAGCTCGGCGTCCGTCGCCATCAGGATCTCAACTGGCGTAAGGCTGTATGCTGAAGGCGCGACCTTGGCGTAGTTGAAGCGCGTGTTGACGTCTCCGACCTTTGAAGGGATGAGACACGTAAGCACCCCACAAAGCCACCAGTAGTAGACGGAAAAGCAACGCACCTTGTCCTCGTGATCAAGGCCATAGTACTCGTCCTCCAACTTCTCCAACTCGGCCTGCTGCTGAGCGTTTCCAGTTCGCTTCGCGGCCTCCATGAGCTCCGACGGGAAGCCCTCCTCGTCGCGCTTCCTCTTGCCCTTCTTGTCCTTCTTCTTCTTCTTCCCCTGAACCTCGGAAGGATCGAACGCCTCGTCTCCTCTACTTCCATCCTCGTCTCCGTCGCCTATCAGGTCGGAAATGTCGATATCGTCGTCCCAAGTCGGCTTGAAGTCGGCGTCCTAGAAGTGTGCGCCGGAAGAGTCAGCAAACAGTCTCCACTTTCGGGCTCTCGGACCGAGAACATCTGGAGAAAGAAAACTCACATCAGCTCCCTCGTAATCCTGCCCATACACCTCCGCCATCTTCCTATCGTGCTCCTCTGGATCCCAATCTCCCTCCAAGTCGATGCCATCGATGCCCATCGTACCCTCTCCAGCCGCCTCGACGATCTTCAACAACTTCTCCTCCACCTCCTTCCTCTTCAACGCCTTCAACCTTCTCACCTCCTCCCTCCTCTCAGCCTTCTCCTCCTCCTTCCTCTCCTTCGCGAGCTCACGCTGTCGCTGACGAGCCGTCACCGCCGTCGTCGCCTTGCGCACTGACTTGCCCATGTCTCGCGAGTGCGTCGTGAGCGTCGCGCCTTCGGCCTCCTCGAACCGGAAGTTGTACTTGTGCTCAAACTCCTCCGCGACCTCCTCGAACTCCGAGTCCTCCGAATCGTGCGCTCCTGGGTCGGGCTTGGCGTCCACGTCTTCCTCCTCCGCGTCGACCACGTCGCTCGCTTTCTTTTCCTTCTTCTTCTTCTCCTTCTTGGGTTTCGACGCGTCGGAGTCGCCAGTGACCTCGTTGTAGGAAGGAATTCGAGACTTGTCGGAGCTCCGGTCGATCCAGCCACGGTTGAGGATGTAGCTGTGCTCAGCTCCAGTGTCAGCGAAGCCATCCTTCCTCGCTTCAACATCCACACATCAAAGAGAAAAAACGTACTCCTTCAAAAACTTTTCCTCGTCCTCCAACGCCGCATCCACTTCCTTGACCCCAACATTCTCCTTCAAGAACTTCTGGTAATCCTTCTCCTCCCTCTCCGCCTCGTCCTGCGTCTTCTCCCTCGGGACGAGCAGATCGTCCTCCTCCTCCTCATCACTCCCACCGCCCAAAAACGCCCTCTTCGTCTCGGCCCTGAGCGCTCGTTCCTCCTGCGCAAAGGTGGGGAGGAAGTCGGACGCGGAGGGTTGGTCCGCTTGAGAGTCGCCAGTGGGGTCGGCGATGAGGCGTGCGCGTTGGTAGTCCTTCAGTAGGACGGGTTTGGAAGCTTTCGTCTTTGTCGACTGTTTGGACGTCGAGACGCCGGCGTGGCGAAGCTCCTCCTCTGCAAGTGACGGGGACGAACGGATTGGCAGTGGCGCCAGCAGCAAAAAAAGTCAACACCCCGTCCTCGTCCTGTTCGCGCGTTCGTAGGTGGTAGCAAAGAACGCACCATCAAAGACTTGTCTGCCACCTTCGTAGACTGACGGGTCCTTGCTCTTGATCATGGCGAGCGTTCGGAGGATGGCGACGTCGACGGCGGGCGTGACGAGCTCTGCGTCCGAGTCGTCGTCCGAGAGGTCTTCGCTGTCCTCCTCGTCTGAGAGGGTGTAGTCTGCTCCATACTTGTCTTGAACTGATGCGATTCAATGAGATGGTGTAAGCTTTGATGCCTCGACTATAGCGAGAGCAGAACGGGACGAACGCTTGCTGAGCTCCTCTGTGCGCTTCTTGGTCTCGTACTTTGTCGCAAACTCCTTGTTGACCCCGAAGGTGGGCACACTGCCTTCGTCCTCGGAATCACTATATAGTGCCGGCATCGTGTCAGAGCTGGATGTTACGGTGTCAAAGCTCAAACGGATCGCGCGCCTCGTCGCTCCAGAAAAATAATCAACGAAAATAAGAATGGCTCGACAGCTCCCCGTTTGAGGTAAGCGCGGCGCAACAAGGTTGGCCTCCAGAACCGTGCTGCTTCGTCCTCGTCCCCAACGGTACGAAATCGACACACATAATGAAAGTCACACTCAACTCGAGGAAGCCGTCGCGCAAGTTCCCGCTCACGATTGAGATCCACTCGTCGGGAGCGACCATCGGCGAGCTCAAGAAGCTCGTCGCTGCGAAGACCAAGGTTCGCCTGTTTGGCACTTATAAGCATCTGTAGACAGTGTGAGCTGATGATTGGTCGGTGTACAGCTCCACATCCACCGCCAGCGTATCACGACGGCGGACAAGAAGGTGCTCGAGGATGACGCAGAGAGCCTCGCGTCGGTTGGGGTCAAGGAAGGCGACGCGTTGGACATCAAGGACTTGGGACCTCAGATCCGTGAGCTTGCCTTCTCTTTGGAATGTAGCACAAGTGCGAGAGGCTGATTTCGTGCTCGCTAGCTTGGAGGACGGTCGTAAGTGCCTGTGTGGTTTGAGCTCGGGGAACTCGACGGTTGCTGACCCTTGCCCTCCCTGCCGCGCGTTTTCGCACAGTTCCTCATCGAATACGTGCGTACCCTGTGTAGCTTTGGAAATAACATGATAACTAATCCCTGACCCGACGTCTGCAGTTTGGACCTCTCTTCATCCACCCGTTCTTCTACTACGCGCAGGAGCTCGTCTACCGCCAGAAGTTTGAGCACTCCAAGATGCAATCGTGCGTACTTTCCGTCATTTACTATGCCATACAAGACCACGGCTGAGTTGTCTTCTCCTCAGCATCGCGCTTGTCCTCGTTCTAGCCCACTACGCCAAGCGAGAGCTCGAGACCATCTTGTACGTGGCTCACCCACGTCCCATCCCTTCCCTTCGCTCGCTCATGCCAACCTTCCGAACAGCGTGCACCACTTCTCCTCAGCCACCATGCCCTTCTTCAACGTCTTCAAGAAGTCAGTCCCCATCCTTCTCTTCTCTACCTCCCCACTCTGACGACAGTCACACAGCTCCGGACACTACTGGGGTCTCTCCGGTCTCCTCCTCGCGGTCCCTCTTTACGGGCCTTGGAACAGCGCCCAGAAGCTCGCTGGCACCCTCCGTGCCAACGACAACTACATCAACATTACCGTCGGGATCTGGCTCGTTCGTCCTCTGACTCCGTACACACTCTTTCTCGTCCAATCAACTGACACGCAAAGGTCTCGTCTAGTACGCCGAGCTGTCGAACCTCATCACCCACCTCAACCTCTCGTCTCTCCGTCCGGCGGGAACTAGGGTCCGCAAGATTCCCAAGGGCTATGGGTTCAACCTCGTCTCGTGCGCGAACTACTGGTTCGAGGTCGTGGCATGGGTCGCGTTCACCGCCTTGACGCTCGATTACGCTGGTGCGTGCCCCTGCCTCTCCCTCTTTCCCCTTGAGCCCGGCTGACTCAAGGTCGATTTGGGTGTAGCGTTGTTGTTCACCGTTGTGGCTACTGCTCAGATGGCGGTTTGGGCGCTCAAGAAGCACAAGCGCTACCGCAAGGAGTTTGGCAACGAGTACCCCAAGGGAAGGAAGGTCATGATCCCCTTCGTCTTTTAAACGCCCTTTTGCAAACCCCCTCTTTGGTGCAATAGATCCCGAGTAGATTCTTTTTTCTGGTGGAAAAAAAAAAATGCGGTCCTTTGCAGGCACTCCGTCTCTCTTTCTTACATGTACTGCTCCCAATCGCTGCCCTCTTCTCCAAACTGGTCTTTCCGGTCGTCTACTTGGAGTACTTGGTGGTGTCGACTCCGTGGTGCTCGTGGCTGCAAGGAAAACTGCACGTCAGCATTCTGCCCATCTCTTCTCAAGAGGACCTCAAACGCACTTGACAAAGTTGAACCTATCGCGCATCGCACAATCACAAACACGCAAAGCAAGCAGTCAGCTACCCCCCCGCTCTCCGCTCTCCTCTATCGCAACCCAAGAGACGACT
Source organism: Pseudohyphozyma bogoriensis (assembly GCA_024364755.1). NCBI lineage: Eukaryota > Fungi > Basidiomycota > Microbotryomycetes > Chrysozymaceae > Pseudohyphozyma > Pseudohyphozyma bogoriensis. The sequence continues at coordinate 52,953 of JALBUQ010000139.1, forward strand.
CACCAAGGCATGACAGAGAACTTGAGCTGACTCCAGACGCTGTTCCTGTGCGAGACGCCCTGGATGTACGGCGAGAGGGTGGTCTCGCCGTAGAGCGGCTTGCCCTCACTCGCGAGCTTGGACAACTCGCTCTGGTCGCGCTCGACCTCGATCGCGTTCTCCTTCCAGCCCCAGAGTCGGACTGTCGTATCAAGTTTGGTTTCGAGATGATGATTGGAGTGAGTTGTGAGGTGACAGGGAGGAGGAGGCGAGAAGGACGCACGGGAGCTCGACTGGTAAGCGAGGAGGAAGCCTCCAGCGAAGCCGAGGAACGTCGCGAGCTTGAGCGTTGGTCTCAGGCCTTTTGGTCCCGTAGGCATAGGGTCGGCGAGTTCTGTTTTGTCGTCCCATTTCACAGTCGGAATCATCACAGCGAAAGCACAGAGGAAGGGGGCGAAGGCCGGGCATCAGCAACTTTAGTCTCGCACGGCAGACGCCCGGCTTCACGCGCGTGGGTGAGGGAAGGCAGAAGGGTGGGACTGACGGTAGGCGTAGATTGCTGCTGGCATGGCAGCGGTCGTGGCGACCCAGGTGCCGTAGTCGGAAGGACGCATGTAGCGGATCACTCGCCCGGCGACGGGGTCGGCGTCCACGAGCGGGAAAGGTGCTGGGAGGTCGTTGATCGCCCTGCAGTAGTGCACATGTTAGTATAGACACTTTCGTAGGTGCAAGCAGGACCAGGACGGACATGTTTGAGTGGGTGCAGAGAAGGGCAGCGCGAGGGCAGCGCTGGCCCTGGGTCGACTTAGAGGATCTGTCGGGAGGAGCGGTTGGGCAGTTTCGGGGGCCAGCTGGCTCGCAAACAATCTCTCGCCTGTGTTTTGTGTGTCCCCCGCCCACCGCACTTTTTGCATCAATATTTTTTTTTAGCTCGGCTCGATCCTCGTTCCTGCTTAGCTGCCCACAATGGACGGGTTCGAGGTGAGCAGCTCCGTTCTGCTTCTGATCGGGCGAGGGCCACGGCTCACGAGTTGCCCCAGGTGCGGATGCAATTCCTGTCGCTCCTCTCGCGGCTCACCTCGTCCCTCGCCTCGATCCAAAAAGTGTCTGCGTTTGCACTCAAGCACGGCCAATCCTGCGGCGACGACATCTGGGACTGCCTCGTGGACGAGTGCGGCCAGGTCTCGCTCAACGCGCGCATCAACCTCCTCTACTTCCTCGACACGCTCCTCGACAAACAAGGCCAGACGATGCCGTACAAGGATCTGGTCAGGAGGGACTTGGGCAAGTTTGTCGAGATGGTCGTCCCCAACTCGAGGGAAGGGTTGCTCAACCTCATGAGTGCGAATCAGGTGAGCAGGTCGCTCCACTGAATGCGCGCGGGTCGGCTGACGCTTGGACGCGATCTAGGTGTTGAAGTCTTGGAGAACGAGAAGAATGCTAGATGCTGATCTCCTGGACGGCATCCTGACCGACCTCGAGGCACGAAGAGCGTCGTGAGCTCGCGTTTCTCTGGTTCCCGAGAAAGGCCATCAGGCGACCCTGTCGTTGCTGACCCCAGCCTCCTTTAACCAATCCTGGGCACCAAACAGACTTCACTCAGCACCACCAGACGAATCCTCGATATCCAGATTCTCCAAAAACGACATCCTGCGACGGATAGAGGACGACCGCGAGCGCGTGCGTCACTTCCTCACTCTCCCCTCTCTCTCTCTCAAACCACCGACACCTCCCTTGTTCCTCCCATCTTTTCCAGCACAAACGTCTTAAAGAACAAATCTGGGTCCTCCCCGTCCCTTCCACCATCTTCCCCACCACCCTGACCACCACCTCGAGCACCACGTCCAGCACCACATCCCTCGCCAACCCGACCCTTCTCTCTTCCACCAAACCCTCTCCTCAATCCCCCGCCTCACCTTCCGAAGCCGCCGTCTCTCTCCTCCCCTCGAAAATGAAAGCCAAGGCCAAACAACAGTCCCAACACCTCGCGACGCCGAAACCGACGCCCCCGCTCACGGCGAGTGCGAATGCGAGTGCGAGTGCAGGTGCGGGTTTACCGACTCCTGCGTCTAGTCCTGCTCCTCCGAGTGCGGTGAGAGGGAGAGGTCCCGAAGCGGCTATTGAGATCGAGTTTGATCAGTTGTGGGACGAGAGTTTGGTCGAGGCGAGGGAGAGTAGGGAACGAGAAGGGGGAGGGGGAGGGAGGAAGAGAGGGAGGATAGAGGAAGAGGAGGAGGAAGAAGAGGGTGGAAATGAGAAGTGGGAGCTGACGGATGAGGATCGGATGGCGATGAGGGCCGAGAGGAATAGGTGTTTCTTTGGAGAGGAGGGCGAATTGTAGACTGGATGCGGGGGCGGGTGATGGGAGGAGTCCGGAGGAATGTAGGATAGGTTGACCATTGTTGTTACTATTAGTTAAAAGTGAAAGAGAAAGTCGTCAGCGACCATCCACCTTTCGTCTGTGTTTAGCTTGAGCTTGATAGTCCTCAGCTCGTCGCTGACGTGGACAACAATGGCGAGGAGCGCTAGGCCTGCTGTGGCTCATGTTGGCCCTTTGTGTAAGTCTTTAGCCTTTCTTTGGCTAATCAAGCTAGTTCAGGCCCCAGTCTGGCGACCACAACATTGCCCGGCCGGGGTGACGTGTTCCCTGTTTTCCCCAGTCCTACGCCGGCCTTCATCCTTGGCTGGACAGCCATCTCCGCCTTTTCACCCGTGTGAAGATACTAGCCAATCTACTGCCCCTCTCTGTGGGTCTTCTATCATTTCCAGACCGCTCGGAGCAAGAGGGGACAGCCCGGTCAGTTTCTGAACTCCCCGGTGGTGCTTCCCGTCGGCGAGTTGTTTGCGGGCCGCCGAGAAGAACCATGTCCCGAGGCTCAGTACGCGTTCACTCCTTCCTTCATTCTCCTCATACTTCAATTGACATTGCGGTGTAACCATGTCAGAAGTTGTTGTGCCAAAATGTGAGTACGCTTTCTGAGCTATGGAGGGTGGAGAGGGGATGGTTGACAGTCCCCGTTCGTGAAGCGTTCCGCATCTTTGGGTTCCCGATCGCGAAGAGCAAAGTAGGTGAATAGGGTTTCAAGGTGTAGAGAGCTTGATGATTGACATCAATTGTTTCTCACAGTCTCCAATCCTGCACCATGCGGCTTACGACTACCACAAGCTCCCTCACTCCTTCACTTTGGCGGAGAGCGAGACTTTGGTGCCGGAGTGGACGGAGGGGATCATTCGGTGAGTAAAAGAGGGGTGATTTGGAGTGTATTGCGTTGGTGTTCATCCTGTTTTTGTGAAAGGGCACCTGACTTTGGTGGTGCGGCGGTGACGATGCCTCACAAGATGGAGGTACGTGGCGTCAAAATGGCAAGCGCTGTGAGGGTGTTGGCTGACAACCTCCCTCCGGCAGATCATGAAATATATCGGTGAGATATTCAATCCAGCTCTTTGCTAGCTCACAGGCTGATTGGAACGCAACAGACGAGATCACGCCGACGGCGAAGCTCCTTGGGGCGGTGAACACGTTGATTCCCGTCAAGGACAGCGTGACGGGGAAGACGAAGCTCGTGGGAGATAACACTGACCAGTAGGTCGTCCTTAGAAAATTCACTTGATCACACTTTGAGACTGATACTTGGTCTTGCCCCACCAGCGTCGGCATTGCTAACTGTCTCCGCGCGTCCCTCCTCCCCTCGCACAACTTCGAGCCCAACAAATCCACCGGCCTCGTCGTCGGAGCCGGAGGTGCCGGTCGCGCCGCAGTCTACGCTTTGAACCAACTGGGTTGCTCCACGATCTACCTTTTCAACCGAACCCTCTCGACCGCGCAGACCGTCGCAACGTCCTTCCCTCCCTCTTTCAACATCGTCATCATCCCCTCGCTCGAGGAATCGTCTTTCACTGCCGGACTCCCAGCTCTCATAGTTGGAACCTTACCTTCCACCGCTACTTCCACTCACCTCGTCCCACCTTCCGACGACAAATCCACACTCTACCTCGACGCGGGGTGCTTCAACCGCCCCGAGGGAGGCGCGATGGTCGAGATGGCGTACCTCCCCAGACGCACGCCTTTCGTCCAGCTCGCAGAGGAGAGCGGGAAGGATTGGAGGATCTCAACGGGAATTTATGTGCTCCTTCAACAAGGGTACGCGCAGTTTGAGATTTGGAATGGGGTCAAGGCGCCGCAGAAGGAGGTGGCGGAGGCGGTGCTCAAGGCTTATGATGCGGAGAACCCGGTCACGAAGGTCTAGAAATCGGCTTTGTAAGCTGTGAGAGCTGAAAATTGATGGTCTTGCATGCGTATATGGAGAGGATAAAGAGGCCTGCCGGCGAGATTAGAGTGTAGTGTCCACGGCGATGTCATCGAGGTTGAGGTACGTGGGGTCAAGCCACGCCCAGTCGTCGTCCGTCGATCCTGGGAAGAGCGTCTCCCTGTACAGATAGATGGCGGGTAAGTACATGAGCTTGCTGAGAAAATGAATGCCTGGCATACCAGTAATCAGCGTCGACCATCCCATCGTCAGTCTGAAAGCCGCTCGGCATGTCGGGGAACAACTCGAACTCCTGATTGGCCCCGAGTATTAGTACAGAGACTTCCCAAACTGAGCTGTTACAACTCACCAGCGGACCAAGTTGGTCAAAAGGTTTTGGCGGCTCGGGGTTGACGATGGGCGGCGCTCCAGGCGAGGGCGCACGGGATTGTGTGCGAGTCGGAGGGACTAAGTTGCTGAAAGCGACGTGGCGGAGAACGGCACGGTAGAACCCTATAGGAGCAAAGCCAAGCAGTCCAGTGTCAACAATCTAAACAACTTAGTTGAAAGGTTCTTTCTTACTTTGGATGTAGGCCGGGACGCTCTCTTCGTTTCCGTTTGCGATCGAGTTGCAGGTGGAGTAGACTGGAACCATGCTTCAGTATCGAGACATTTGAGTAGAGCGTAAAAATGACAGACCTTTTGTCATCCAACGCACAATCAACTCCTGCGTCGAGTTGCTGACACAAGGGAAGAGGCTGCACTCCCGTCGTCAGCCTCCCCTCTCCAACCCACACCACAAAGACAAACCCCACTCACCTCGCCAAAAACTCGGCCAAATTGAACAACGTGACCGCGACGACATCCTGCAACCTCTCCAACACGTTCGCCGACGACGCCAAGTCCTCGAGCGACTGAACGAGCGCCGCGACCCTCGGGATCAGCTCAGAGAGGAACGTCTCGTCTCGCATGCCTCTTGAAATCAAGCCTGCTTTAGTGAGAGCGACGGCAGCCCAGTTGTAGTGGAAGCGAAGTTGGTGTTCGATTGGAGTGCCGACGGAACTGCGGTAGGTTCGTGCTTCGAGGGGGAGGATTTACGTGTCAGCGGGTGAGGTGGGAGAGTGAGAAAGGGATTACGTACAGTTTGAGTCCAAGTGAGTGCGTCGGATAGTGTCTAATAGACCTGAGAGATGAGTCACCAACGCATCAGATGATGCTCCCCACTGCGTGTGTTCCAGCGTTCTCGCCAACTGAATAACGTGTGCGAGCCTACGCGGGCAGACGTCAGCTCAAACTCGTCGGGAGAAACAGCAAAGGCAACGCACTCTATGCTAGCACACAACCGCAAGTCTCCAGGAGTCGCCTGCTCGCCGTTCAGAGCGACCCAGTCGGCAACGCCCATTCGGTCTTTCAGAGTGTGTCCGGGAGGATCGTTGTTTTCGTCGTGGAGGCGGTACGAGTGGTCGAACAAGATCAAACAGAACCACGTTCGTTCGAGGTTCTTCAAGCAGAATTGAATAGGTTAGCGTTCTACCTTGGAGCTCTCTTTGAATGGAGGAAGGAAAGCTCACCATCTGCTCTTTTGCGGCGGTGACATCCGTCGGCAAGGGGTGATGTCGTGGCGTGTAGAGTTTGAGCTGGTAGGCTATAGACAATAGCCTCATTAGCATATCTTTCATCTAGTACTCAAACACACTCACCTATCCGAATCGCCCACCCAATCCTCAACCACGCACTGCAATCGCTCGCCTCCTTCCAAAACACCAACACCGCGATCGCCTGGATCATCCCGATGTGCGACACACTATCCGCCATCCCCCTTATCACCAACTGCTGAGCGTGAGCCACTAGTCCAGGATACAAGTCCGGTCTGAAAAATTTCGCAGACGCGGCGAGAATCGCGGAGAAGAGGATGACGGAGTGCTGGCGGACGAATGTCGCTGTGTGGAGGTCCGGGTCGAATAGGAGGATGAAAGGGTTGAGTTGCTCATGGAAGAGCGGGAAGAGGGCCTCGGCGTCGGTAGAGCTCAGGAGTCCGACTTCTATCGGATCGGGATAGACAGGGAGCGTCCTCACACGTGGCGACGCGCGATGGCGTTT
>JALBUQ010000140.1:0-58869 GCA_024364755.1 Pseudohyphozyma bogoriensis
TGTGTGATGGAACGGTATAAACGCACCTTTTTCATGATACCCGCCTTTCGTTTCGAGAAGGTGATATCTGTGTAGAGAGAGAATGGGAACCGTCAGCGTCGTTGGCAACCCACGAGCTGCAAAGCGCATTCATCCATCCCCCTTCGTCGCCGTTGCCGTCGCTTCCTACGAAAAAAGGGACACTCACGTCTCTTGCTCTTCTCCTCGATGTACTCGATCTGGATCTTTCTCCTCCCCTTGTCCTCGTCGTCCGCCCCGACGGCCGGTTTGCTCGCGCCCGCACCACCCGCACCACCGCCCGAACTCTGCGCCGCCGCCGCACTCCTCAGGTCCTTGACACTCTTCCTCTTCTTCGGTCTGCCCGCCACTCCAGCGTCAGCATCGTCGTCGTCGTCGTCCTCGTCGTCGGACGGGGACGCCCTTGGGTCGAACTGGATCATCGGGGGGAGGGGCATCGCGGATGTTGAGGGAGCTTCCGACGCGGGTTGCGGTTGCGACGACGACGTCGCGGGGTGCGAGTCGAACGGGAGGGGAGGGAGGTACGAGTTGTTGAGGTAGTACGACGACGACGACGGCGATTGGGACGACGGGGACGCAGGACGAGACGAAGTGGAATGTGACTGAACCACGCCGCTCGGCGGGTCCGGCGCGAGACTGAGCGACAGCGCTGGGTCGATCGTCGGGGACACCTCCGCTTTCGGTGACATTTCTAGTGCTGAGTTCTGTGGTGATAAACGAGTGTGTGAAGATAGAAAAGTGTAGGGAGGTGAAGGAAGAGCGTCGAGTGGCCGCCAACCCGAAACTGAGTTTCCAGGGCCACGAGTGCCAGGCGGGGGATCGGCCACCACGGACGCTCAGCCCCGCGCGCTCGCCTTCTGCGCCAGTGCGCCACGAAAGAAAAGCGACATCCTCGGAACTGGCTCAGGGTGTCTCGCTCGTGTCTCGCGCCGGACTTTTGCCCTAGTTGGGTAAGCTTCCAACTACTCGGGAATTCCTCTCTAATTGGAAGCCACCAGGCTCCGTGCTTGCTCTTCTGCCTCGAGGTGCACCACCACCTTCAGTCATGCTCTCAGCTCAGCGGAAGGAGGGTTGTTTGACGAGGGACCCACAATTTATTGTCTCCACGTGGCCGGGGGGGTCGACTCTCTTTTGTTGAACCATCTTCTCTCGCTCCGATCTTTTCGTCGACTCGTGTGCGATCGCGCTGCAAAAAATGTAGAATTTATTCTGTCGGCTTTCTATTAACGATTGTGACAAGTGCCTGAGCAGAACATGTTGGCACAAGGGTGTTTCTTCATGCAACGTGCCGCAGAGAAGCCGCTCACCACAAGCCTCAACCTTGCGTCGACTTTGGGTGTCGGTGATGGGTGTAGCGCAGCGTCAACTGAAAGGATAAGGAGGATCTCAAGCTAACTGATTTGATTTCAAGTGTTTAGAGGTTTGTAGGAATGTCAGACTATGGCCCTCTTTTCGCCAACACGTGCGCTGGCCAGGAAAAGGCTCGTTCTGCAGCAAAGGGACGTCCTTTTCGACATCTCACTGAAGCGAAATTATCGTTCAACCAATTCCCAAAATCTATTTGTGCTGACCCAGATGGACTTCTCACAACCATGCGGTGCACTTGCAGGCTGAGCAACGCACCCTCGCTGCCAGCCAAAGATCTACACCGTCCGTCTTTCTAGTTCATGGAACGAATCATCGAGGCCGAATTACTCTTATCTGAGCATCCTTCTTTTCTCCTGCGTACAATGTGTCGTGCGAGGCTGCGAAACATGCTCTGAGACATGACGAGAAGGTGCGAGAGCGCACATCCTGGTGGGGTGCGGCAATGGTGTTCAGACAGGTGGCCGTTGGCAGGAAAGCGTTCTGGAGAGACTCAAGAAAGCGAGTAAGACGGCTGCGTTCAGGTAGAGCACTCGCCCGTGAGAGCTTTTGGACTGACCGGAGCACTGCTTTGGGATCTCTCGTGCGCCCACGTCGGCGGAATGAGGAGCAGCAGCCCAGGTGTCATTAATGCCTTCAAGCGAAGGATGGAGGACTGGATGGATTTTAAGAGCTAACAACAAATCTCATGATAGGGTGATAGAGCGCACAACGAAGCAGAACGTGCAGCAGTCCACAGGTCCAGACACACGCTGGGCCAAGCGGGAGTTTGCCGGCCTCAGAGGCAAGGTAAGTTGTGTCAACTACTGTGAAACCAATCCAGCGGATTCTCACTCCTCGGGCCATCCACCGTTGAGTGGCGGCTCCTTCAAAACACCACGGGTCATCTGGCTGAGCTTCCGCCGCTCGACACGTGGCGGAGCTCTTTCGCTCCACGAACGCAGTCAGCCAGAGCGTTTCTCATATCCACCGACATTTCTGTCACTATCAATTGCGGCCATTGACAGACCTAACATTGAAGTTCACGGCCACGCGGGCCCTCCCACTTCCTCCTTCGGCGGAGCACCAAAGCTCCGGCTTGGCCTCTGACCGCCACACGGCACCATCCGCGATGGCGACGTCGACGTCGACGGCCCCAACCATCAGTCGACCTCCCTCAACAGCCCCCGCACGACCCTTCCCTACTCTCTCACTCTTCGCAATCTACAGTTCTACGCCTCTCTTTCCCTCTGGAACGGCGCATGAGAAGCATCGGAGCGACGCAGAGGTCGAGGCGAGCAAGGTGTTGTACTTCGCGGCGCCGGAGGATGATCCGGAGGTGTTGACGAAGGAGAGGAAGGCGAGGTTGATGGGCACTGTGATGGGCATGGCGGATTTCGCTAGGTACGTTCTCCCTGCTTTGGTGGAGGAGGAGGGGGCGAGGGCCGGAGCTGATGCCGTTCGTGGGGTAGGATGCTGAGCCAAGCGGAGGATACGCCGTCAGTCAGATCGGTGCACTCCCTCAAGAGTAGAATGGTGTGGCTCGAGCCAGAACCTGGTCTATTCATTCATGCTGTGAGGCTTCCTCCTATCTCGTCCGAACCGAGAGCGGCGCGAGCTAAACGCCCGGTTTGTTGACAAGTCCATCGCGCTCCCTCGAACCCGTCGAACCCGAGCCGCATCAAACGCGACGACCGCTTCTGGCGTCTCTTCAAACTCGACTGCGAACGCTTCGACGCCGTCGCCGGTGATGCTGGACGATGCGGCGTTGCTCGCGAGATTGGAGCTTGGGTACAGGACGTTCCGATTGCAGTTTGGGAGCTTTGGGAGGTTGTTGAAGGAAGGTGGGAGGGAAGGGTTGGTGGAGTGTTTGGAGGGGTTCTGGGGACAGTGGCTGTTGAGGTGGAATGTTGGGAGGGGGACGAGCGATCAAGTTGAGCGGGTCGTGGGAGGTGCGTTTGGTTGGTGAGCGATCCGGCGACCTTCTCTTGGGCTGATGGTGTACGATTCACAGGTCTCCAGAATTCTCCGTATTGCACCACTACTACTGCCGCGCAACTCGCTCCCCTTCTCGCCCAATTCACCGCCAGTAACCCCTCCGTCCTCCCGATCCTCCTCCACGGCTCGACTCCCCTCTACCTCCCCTCTCTCAATCCTCCTTTCACCCCTACACATCTTTCACCCAATCTTCCATCTTCATCATCATCAACACACGACGACGACCGGCCCGCACGGGACCCACCGCCGCCTCTCACCGAAACGGATCTCGTCGCGCTCGTCGAGTACGTCGCTGCTGCGATCCCTTCGACATTGAGCATCGCTGTCAACCCCGATTCAACCACCTCGAGAGGCCGCCTAGGGAAGGACGAGAAGAGTGCGATCAAAGCAGACGATACTGTCTCCTCGACATCGAGGTGGGCCTCGTACTATACTCTCGGACTCGGTCTTCCCGGATCCACCATGCCTACACTTCCAGCGATCCCACCCATGTCGATACCCACGCTCCCGAACATGCCTGGATTACCTTCGATGCCGGCAATGCCTTCAATCCCGTCGATTCCGATACCCGGATTGTCGTCCTCGCCTTCTGGGAGCGTGTCGACGACGGGAGGGGAGAAGGAGAAGTCCTCGGGTGGGTGGGGTTTGAGAAACGTTAGTTGGGGGTTAGGGCTCAAGGGGCATAACAAGAAATCGTCGTTGTCGAAGGCGGAGCCACTACCACCGCCTGTTCCACCCGTGCCGGGGCCGACTGAAACGCAGGACGACGAGCGGACACCAACGATCCCGCAACTCGGCGAAGGAGATCACGAGCGCACACCGACCCTCCCGCAACTCGAGCCCAATACGACGGAGTTGCCGTCGTTTGATGGGAGTTATTCTCCGCCGGCTTCGTCGGCGTTGAGTGGGTTGGCGATTAATGTCGATGAGCTGTCGTTGGCTGAGGCTATGGGGGATGACGAGTCGCTGATCGAGTCGGCGAGAGGGGCGGGGTCGGTGGAGGAGGTGGAAGACGATGAGGAGGAGCAGGAGGGAAGGAAGATGGTGGAGGGTAAGAAGCTGTGGTGTGGGAATGGGGTGGAAGGGGAAGAGCAGGAGATGGAGGTTCGGTCGTTTGTGGTGCGTGACGGTCCTTTGTCTCTCCGCCACGTGGTACTTGACGAGACTGGTGACGGGTGTTTGCTCACAGCGAGGCTCGCTTACGCTCACTTTGGCGTCTTCACCGATATCCGATGAGGATCGAATGGCGTGGCTGCAACTCAAGTCGAGTCGGTTGCTTGAGGCGGTCGAGACGGTGCTTGAGGCTGCTGTCCCTATCTCCACGTGCGTCGCGAGTTTTTCCCGTCCACCCTTTGTTAGTCTGTGGATGCTGATGATTGAGAATGTAGGACGTTTTATCATCGACACATCATCAAGACAGGCTCGCTGACGAGAACGCATGGATGGCCGTCGGACGAGGAGCATTGGTCTGGGAAACCGGCGGGCGACGATGAGGAAGTCGCAGCGACGCTGTTTGACTGTATTCGGGGGTTGGAGACGTTCGTGACCTTTTTTTTCTTCTGCTCATTCTTGCTTGAAAGCTGATAGGGCCATCTTTATCTCTCTGTCTCGATCAGCTACCCACCAATCCTCGAGACCTTCGTCCGCGTCAGCTCGTCCCAATGGATCGTCAGCAGGCGATCACCAGATGCCGTCGTGTCGCCATTCACTTCTACTGCGGTTTCTCCGACGGACTTTTTTGCGGTCTTGCCGGGCAAGGTGGGGAAAGATGGGTCGCTTATTGATGCGGGGGAGGAGCTGAGAAAGTTGGAGAGGGCGTATCCCCGGGCAGCATTGGCTTGATGAGGAAATCCCTAAGCTATGTTTCATTATCTTCACGAGGTCATTCCTGCCCAGTGCTGTGGGTAGTTGCTTAGTCTACCACGTGTGGATTTTTCCTGCTAAGCAGAAGCCCACTGGAAAACGACAGCACGTGGTTAGCGTTCTTCCCCCACCTAATCGAAAGAGCATTCATTGACGACTTGAGCGGCGTATGCAGCTCTTTTCTGATCAACCATTTCCGCCATAGAAAGCTGCCTCTCCTGACGCTGAGATTTCTTCGAACGGCGACTCTTCCTCGACCTGCGAGAGTGCGACAGCTCTTTCTCCTCGTGCTCCTTCCCCTTCGCAGGAGCGTCGGCTTCGTCGTCAGTCGCTGTACCGGCGTCATCGCTCTGCTCCTTCTCTTGGTCCTCATCATCCTTCTCATCACTCTTCTTCTTCGACTTCGAGGAGCGACGACGGGACTTCTTCCTGCCCTCGTCAGTGCCACTGCCGGACCCAGGACCGGAATTGTCGGAGTGGAGGTTCTTCTCCTCGTCGTCGGTTTCTTTCGAAGGGTCTAGGCGGCGCCTGTCGACCCAGATCAGCCAGCAGGCGTACTGAGGGAAAGTGGGGAGGGTGAGGTGGTGGTTAGGTTTGGGGAGGCGCGTGAAGAGAAAGACGCACTGCTGTGCCGAGGAGGGTGGGCATGGACCCGAGGTAGGAGTAGACGCTGAAGAGGCTGATGATCCAGAAGCCGGCGAGAGCTGGGATTGGTCATTAGCTTCGGACAATCGCTTTTGATGTGAGCTTGCTTACCAGCAACCCAGAGCACTCCAATGCTAAACGAAAGAGGTTAGGGACTCTCAGGGGCCTGACGGAGCGCTGGCGGACTTACAGCATTGTCGGAGCTGTCTGTAATCGTGTCGTTCTTTTAAGCATCCGCTCCCACTCGCACTGGGATGTTAGAACAAACTCACAGGCAGTTTCGATCCAGAGCGGGTGCGTCGTAAGCCTTCAATGATGCCCGCCGACAGCCAAGGCAAAGGGAAAGCAACGAGAACAAGGATCACATCCGAGATGGAGCATGCTCCTTTCCTTCCCTGGACTCGTTGGAATAGTAAACTCTTGTCAGACGAGACAACGTGCTCCCCTGTAAGCACCTCTCTGACCTTCTTCTTTGGCCAGTGTCGCTTGCGTGGCAGGAGCGTCCACCCATCGTGGTAGTTGTCTTCCGACCTGTGGTTGCGGCGTCCCATGTCTGGGTATGGGGCGGATGAAGGGCGAAAGGAAGGTTTTAGCAGCCTATTGGTGAGGTTTCAGGAGGGACGCCGGCCTCCGTGTCCTCCGCGCTGCTCCCCGGAGAGAGTGCTGCACCGCCCCTCCTGCTCTACAATTAGACTGATTGAAGTTTAAGCAAGCTCATTTCTGTCTTTTCCGGTGCACTTTGCGGATGCATTTTGCTCAACACGCTGACTTACAAGGCGTCACGTCATTACCCTCGCTGTCTTCCGCTCGAACCAGTCAACATCTTTTTTCCCCGGTTGCAAGCCCGATCGAATACCAATGCATGCAGCTCAAACGATTTCTTTCCTATCCTTCTCCCCGTCCAGCAGAGAGTCCTCACTCTCCTCATCGCTGCTACTGGCGGCCTGCTTCTCTTGAACGGCACGATGCGTGGCCCCGCGACGGACGCGCGTCCTCGACCTCCCCAAAGAGTTGGTTGTCGAGCCTCGCCCACCGCCGCCACAGCATCCACACTCATGCTATGTTTGTATACATCCGATCCATCAGCTGCTCGTTGAATGAGGATGCATTATGTAAGAACGAACCTTGCAGATGAGGAAGATCGCCACTTGGGGGAGCGAGACCGTTTTAGCCGTCGTCAACACCGAAATAGCTCACATCTACTCACACCAAAATCCAGCAAAGCTCAGCGCCGCTCCGACCCACTGAAGTGCCGACACTTCCTTCAGCGACGCCTGGACCTGTGCCCACGTAAGCTGTCCCGAGGCGGTGGTCGTGGAAGTACTCGACGTGGAGGTAGAGGTGCTCGTGCTGCTACCATTCAGGATGGTCTTGTTGCCAATGACGAGCCTGTACGATCCGGAGCAGAAATTGCCGGCAATGTAGAGAGCGAGATCACTTGTCCGTGGGGTTAGCATCTGTGCGAGCGCTGCTCCAGCAGTGAAGGAGTGCCCCAGGACTTACAGCCATGCCCAAATGGACTTTTGGTGATCAAACTGGTTGGCAACCGCTCGAGTGTGGCGGAAAGCAATGACTCACGCAACTCGTGGCGATTCCTGCAGCCAGTGGAGCGCAGAACAGAGACAGAATGACGAGGCAGCATCCGCAAAAAAAGCCCATGAAGGTTCGGTGGCTTGGAATTGGAGCGGGGGAAGAAGAGGAGCAGTATATCATGCTCACCGGAAGTGTGGAACGAAGCCCCTCGCGGAGCTTCCACCTTTCCGCCGGAGAGGCGGTGCATTCTCAAATGTGCTGGAAATACGGGACAGCATCTTTTCTCACCGCTCAATGAGCTCTTATTCCAGTGCGTCAATGATGTTCAGACAACGACGTTCCTGCTCGGTCACACCGACTCTTCAGAGCTCTCCGACTCGTCACGACCCTCCAGACGCTGAGACATCACCAGTCAGCAATTCGTCATTCTCAGACTCGAGCGCAATATTGCTTACCATTTTCCTGGTTTCTGCACTCTCCTTAGCCCTAGATCTAGCGAGGTCATCGACCTCAACTTCTTCTGATCCATCCTCGGCCTCCGCTCGGCCGGACCTTGAGCTCCTCCCACCACGGCGGGTCCGACGTCGACGACCAGAAGATGTGCCTAGCTCATGAGAGGTGTTATAATTTCCTCCTCCGCCACAAACTCTGAACTCCCTCTGTAGGTGAGTGTGAAGGATGGAGGAATGACACCGCGTTAGTAAGTGCTGGATCACGCAACCTCGAGATTTCTCGGGAAACGCACCCAGAGGACGATGACGATGCCCACTGGATTGGAGGTAGACTTTTATTCAGCTCGAACAGCTCTTCTCTTTCAAGAATCAACTCACAGAGGAATCCCAATCCGTATCCTCCAGAAGAAGCACCGACGACTGCCGTGCTCCCTCCGCTCGAGCCCGAGTATGTCACGACGGTCCCCGCTGACAGAAAAAACAGTCAGGATGAGCCTCAAGATTTGGATTGTTCCTTTCTTACAGAAGATCCAAAGAATCAGGTCACTGGGTGCAAGGTTGCATGAGAAGGAGTGTTCCTGCAATCAGCTCGCGGACGAAAGTCGGAAGTCTGGGTGGCGGCTCACATGATGACCCAGCAGTCCTATCAGGAGAAGGGAGGAAGCATAAAGGTTAGATCAGCAGCTCGGCCGCCAGAAGAAACCGTCGGACCTACGCAACAGTCACAGTCGCAACCGCGTCGTCCGGCCAAAGACGCTGCGAGAGGAGGGCAGAAGAAGCACAGGAGGATGAGGAGCCACGATCTGCAGGAGCAGTTCATGTTGCCGAGTTCTGTGGGTCTTGAAGAGGCAAGTAGGTGATGATGGAGAGAAAGGGAGAAGAAACTCAGGAGTAGGCCGAGCAGAACCCCCTTTCCGGTGCCGTGGTGCCCGCCGGTGCCCGGTTTGATCTAAATCTGGACAGCGTTTTGTAACATTCAGAAGGTGCAACGTGAGTCCGAATCTCCATCTGGATTGAACTTTTTGGACAATGAAGAGCGCCAACCTTTTGCAGAAACTCACAAAGTGCTTTCAGGAGAGTGTGATGACGTGGGCCAACTAGACGGGAGGGGACGGCACGCGAGTGAAGCAACCACAAACACTGGTGAGAATCTATCCACTGATCTGCAGACTACCAATGTCGCAAAAGGCTTCAAAATCCGTGATGGAGTGAGGAAGACCACGTGTAGTTTACACGCGCGCGTGTGTGAACCTCGAGCGAACGGCTGCGGGAAGCTGGCCACGCCTGCCGTCGAGCACGGGCGGCGGGTGTTGATCTACGCTCGCTCACAACTTCGTGTAACTTTTCGCACCTTCCGCCTCCTCCCTTCCTCCCCTTCCTCCCGACCCCCCAGCTCGTGGCCTGAGCAGCCCGCCGCCTCCTTCCTCCCCCGTCACTCTCGCCGTCGCGGGCGGTTCAACGCCTCTGAACACGCACCGTCAACCCGCTCCGTCGAGCTCCCGCCCATCATGAACATGCTCACAAAGGTGAACAATTTCGCTATATCGACTTGTTGGCAGCAGACGAGCTAATGCAGGGCACGGCGGACCCAGTTCGAGTCCAAGTCCAACAGGGTCAAGGGCATCGCCTTCCACCCAAGGCTGACCCTCCTCGCCGCGTCGCTCCACTCTGGTAGCATCCAGCTCTGGAACTTCCAGATGGGCGTGCTCGTAGACAGGTTCGAGGAGCACGACGGTGAGCCTCCCTTCCCCCTTTGCGTCGCGTGGAACGTTGAGCGGGCACCGCGAGCGCGCGTATGTCGTGTCACCCTCTCGATGAGCGCTCAACTTGAGGCCGCACGACACGCTCCCAAGGCTCGCGAATGCTCTGGTTGTCTCTGGATTGAGGTTGTGGCAACTTTACGCTCCGTCACACCTACCCATCTGCGCGTTGAGACGATCAACTGACGCGCGCCTTACTTGCGCTTCCTCCGTCCAGGTCCCGTCCGAGGCATCTCCTTCCACTCGACCCAGCCGCTCTTCTGTTCCGGTGGAGATGACTACAAGATCAAGGTTTGGAAGTAAGTCACATTCCTGTCCATCTATAGCGGTGTGCAGAGCTACGATGGAAACCAGAGCGGGAGCTGACACGAACCCAACCTCCTCCCCACCACCTTCGCGCACGTTCTACCGCACCTCAGCTACAA
The DNA here is from genome assembly GCA_024364755.1 of Pseudohyphozyma bogoriensis. Taxonomy (NCBI): domain Eukaryota; kingdom Fungi; phylum Basidiomycota; class Microbotryomycetes; family Chrysozymaceae; genus Pseudohyphozyma; species Pseudohyphozyma bogoriensis. The sequence continues at coordinate 10,039 of JALBUQ010000140.1, forward strand.
GACCAGACGGTGTCTCTTCACTCTCCACGGTCACCTCGACTACGTCCGTTCCGTCTACTTCCACCATGAGCATCCCTGGATCCTCTCGGCTTCGGACGACCAGACCATCAGGATCTGGAACTGGCAGTCGCGACAGTGTATCGCCATCCTCACGGGCCACAACCACTACATCATGTGCGTGTTCTTCTTGATTCGTGTGGTAAGGTGAGGTGCTGACGACGCGGGTGGTGTTTGCTAGGTGCGCCCAATTTCACCCCAAGGAGGATTACGTCGTGTCGGCTTCGATGGACCAGACCGTTCGCGTTTGGGACATTTCCGGTTAGCCTCTACCCTCCCCTTCATTCCCTCACTTTACTCATCGCTTGCACCTCGAAATGCAGGCCTCCGCAAGAAGAACACCACTGCCCAGCCCCTCTCCTTCGAGGAGCAGATCCAGCGTGCCAACTCTGGCCAGGCTGACCTCTTCGGCAACACGGACGCCGTCGTCAAGTACGTTCTCGAGGGCCACGATCGCGGAGTCAACTGGGCGACTTTCCACCCCACCCTCCCCCTCCTCGTCTCGTGCGGTGACGATCGACAAATCAAGCTCTGGAGGATGAGCGAGACCAAGGCGTGGGAGGTCGACACTTGCCGCGGTCACTTCAACAACGTCTCCGTCGCGCTCTTCCACCCGAAGCACGAGTTGATCATCAGTGACTCGGAGGACAAGACGATCCGTGTGTGGGATATGAGCAAGCGGACCGCGGTGCAGACGTTCAGGAGGGAGAATGATAGGTTCTGGGTCTTGACGGCGCACCCCGAGTTGAACCTCTTCGCTGCTGGTGCGTAACCTCTCTTCCTTCCTGACGGAATCAAGGAAAGGACTTGAAGCTGATCTGCTGCATTCGGCGCGTCGCAGGGCACGACTCTGGATTGATCGTCTTCAAGCTCGACCGCGAGAGACCTGCGTTCTCGCTCCACGGCAACACCCTCTTCTACGTTCGCGACAAGTACGTCAGGGCTCACGACCTCACCACTGGTTTCGACGCCGGCGTCATCTCGGTCAGGAGGCTCGGATCTCAGTACGTCCAGCCCAGGACGCTCTCCTACAACCCTGCCGAGCGCGCGGTCATCGTCACTTCGGTTCGTGTTTCCCCTTGACTTGTGTGGACAATGAGCTGACCCTTCATGCTTGGAACGAGTAGCCCGCGGATAACGGTCTTTACGAGCTCGTCCACCTTCCGAAGGACATGGGTTCCGGCGAGGTCCGCGACTCCGCCTCGGAGGGCAAGCGTGGCACCGGCTCCTCGGCCATCTTCGTCGCGCGCAACAGGTTCGCCGTTCTTGACAAGAACACCCAGACGCTTGAGATCCGTGACCTCGACAACTCGATCACCAAGAGCATCAAGTGCCCCGTGCAGACCAACGACGTCTTCTACGGCGGAACGGCTTCGGTTCTCCTCGCTACTCCGACGAGTGTCGTCTTGTTCGATATCCAGCAGCAGAAGGTGTTGGCTGAGTTGGCGACGCCGGTCGTCAAGTACGTTGTTTGGAGTAACGATGGGGCCATGGTCGCGCTTTTGAGCAAGCACAGTGAGTTGAGGTTTTCTTGTCGAGGTTGAGTTTCTTGGTTTATGGCGGAAAGCTGAGTACGTTTGCGTTGAACAGCCATCATGATCGCCAACAAGAACCTCGGACAGAGCGCCATGGTGCACGAGACGATCAGGATCAAGTCGGGCGCGTGGGACGATTCGGGCATCTTCGTGTACACCACGCTGAACCACATCAAATACGCGTTGCCTCAGGGGTGCGTCTACTTGTCTTTCCACCTCATTCTTGAACTCAAAACTAACGCATTGATACCTATTAGCGACAACGGCATCATCAAGACGCTCGACCAGCCCGTCTACCTCACGAGGGTCAAGGGAAAGGTCGTGCACTGTCTCGACAGGAACGCCAAGCCCCAGGCTATCCCTATCGACCCGACCGAGTACAGGTTCAAGCTCGCGCTCATGCGCAAGAACTACGACGAGGTGCTCCACATCATCCGGACGTCGAACCTCGTTGGTCAGAGCATCATCGCTTACCTTCAAAAGAAGGGTTTCCCCGAGGTTGGTCTCGTGCTTCGTTCGACATTTGTTCAGAGCATAAACTGACGTTCTGGTTGTTGTGTCACCAGATCGCTCTTCACTTCGTTCAGGACAAGACGACGCGCTTCGACCTCGCCATCGAGTGCGGCAACTTGGACGTCGCTTTGGAGATGGCCAAGGCGCTTGACAGGGAGGACAACTGGGCGAGGTTGGGTCAGCAGGCTCTCAAGCAGGGCAACCACAAGGTGCGTCCGGAGGTGATTTGGCTTGTGCTTATGGCTTCGAAGGCTAACATCGTTCTTTGCCTTAGATCGTCGAGATCGCCTACCAGCGCACGAAGAACTTCGACCGTCTTTCGTTCCTCTACCTCGTCACCGGCAACCCCGACAAGTTGGCCAAGATGGCGAAGATTGCTGAGATGAGGGGGGATCAGATGTCCAAGTTCCACAACGCTCTTTACCTCGGCAACGTCGAGGCCAGGGTCAACGTTCTGAGAGAAGTCGGCCTCTGTGAGTTGCTCTCGAGACCGCGCACATGCTGGGAACGAGGATGGATGCTGACTTGACTTGTGCTTCTTTACAGACCCTCTTGCCTACATGACCGCCAAGAGCAACGGTTTGGCCGAGCTCGCTGAGGAGGTTCTCGCCTCCGCTGGTCTTCAGGAGGAGGACATCGCTGGTCTCTTGCCTCCCGTCCAGGCCTCGAGCCTCCGTCCTCCCGCCGTCGTCAACGCTACTTTCGACCAGAACTGGCCTTCGGTCGGCGTCACCGAGAGCTTCTTCGACCGTGCTCTCGCTGCTGCTGCCAGTGGCGAGTCGACTGGCATCGAGTACACCCAGGCTGAGGAGGACGGCGAGGATTTGGACGAGTGGGGTGCGAACGACGGCATCGCCATCGATGGTACCGCCGCTGCTGCCGAGGCTGAGGATGCGTGGGACCTCGCTCCCGATGCTGATGAGGAGGCTGGTGCGGAGGAGGAGAAGGCGGATGCTGTTGAGGAGGATCTTGGTGCCGCGCTCGTACCAGGTATCCCCGAGACGGAGCTCTGGGTGCGCAACTCGCCTCTCGCGGCCGACCACGTTGCGGCCGGATCGTTCGAGACGGCGATGAGCCTTCTCAACCGCCAGGTCGGCGCCGTCAACTTTGCTCCTCTCAAGCCCCTCTTCCTCTCCATCTACCGCTCTTCGCGCCTTTACCTCCCCGGCGCTCCCTCCCTACCGCCCATCGAGATCCCACTCCGACGAAACACGGACCACGCCGAGCCGAGAAGCGTTCTTCCCGTCGCTACGCTCACGCTTGCGTCCATCACGTCTGGAGAGCTCCGTGCCGCCTACACCGCATTCCAGAAGGCCAAGTTCGCCGAGGCGGCGTCCACCTTCAGGTCGATTCTCCACTCGCTTCTCCTCGTCATCACGACAACACCGGCACAAGCTGCTGAGGTGCGCTCCTTCTACTTTGTTTGGCAACTTCAAGTTCTTGAAACTGATTTCTCACGTTTTATGCACAGCTGCAAGAGTTGGTCGTCGTCTGCCGCGAGTACCTGATTGGTCTCTCGCTCGAGATGGAGCGTCGTCGCTTGTCGGAGGACCCCTCGACACTGAAGCGTCAGCTCGAGCTCGCCGCCTACTTCACCCACTGTCGCCTCCAGCCCGCCCACCTTTCCCTCGCCCTCCGACTCGCCATGATCACCTTCACCAAGGCGAAGAACTACAACATGGGTGCCTCGTTCGCACAGCGTCTTTTGGACCTGTCACCAGCAGCACCGATCGCCACCCAGGCGAAGAACACTTTGGCTTTGGTGAGCTAGCTTCCCTCGTCTGGTCCAACCGCTCCTTTCACTAACCTCCACTTTTTCGCTCTCACCAGGCCAACAAGAACCCTCGCGACACGATCGAGATCGAATACGACCTCCACTCGCAGTTCGACATTTGTCCCTCGAGCTTGACGCCGATCTACCAAGGCGCACCGTCGGTGGACGACCCGTTCACGGGGGCCAAGTACCACGCGCAGTTCGCTGGCTCGCTGTGCGCCGTTTCGGGCGTCACGGAGGTGGGTGCCGTCGGAACTGGGTTGAGGTCCGGTCTGTAGATTGTTTTGCGATATTTTGTGCTGGGACGTGGGCGAGGAGGAGAGGACGTGGTAGACGGAGGAGTGGGGGCAAGACCATTAGCTGAGGAGGGTCTGTAAAATCAAAACTCACGACGTTCTTCGGTACAATCCTGCTTCCACGAGAGACTGATCAAAGTAAGCTTAGGACTTTTAGGACAGCTCCAAGGTAGAGGCAAAGAGAGAGTTGGACGGAAGAGCGCCGCCTTGCTACGTGGCCTGATTGCAGCCATTCCACCTTGTTCTCACCAGAACAACCTCAATCACACTGTAGTGACACTGTCTGCTACATTCTCGTTTGAATAGAGGAGAAATGCGATTGTGAGGAATTGCATGACCCTCTGCGAGTGGATGGGCGCGAGTCGATAATCCGCGGGCTCGCCAACGAAAGGTCGTCCCCGAGCGGGCAGGGTCCGCCCCTTTCGTTCCTACCATTGCCTCGACTCTAAATTTTCTTTTACGATGGTACGTTTCGATGCGCTGTCGTGCTCAACTCCTGTTTCTACTGCTGTCGATAGCCGTCGTCTCGCCCTCGTCGCTGCACCTTCTTCGCTCGACCCTGCTGCACGAGCTCGAGTTGTCCCGGTCTTTCCGAGTATTTCCCCGCTGACCCACAACTCGACACACTCCTCCAGCCAAAAGAAGTTAAAGACATCAAAGCTTTCATCGACTTGTGCAAGCGCAACGACGCCACCGGTAAGGCTGAGCGCCTCCATCGTCCTTCCACTCGAGCTGACAGGACCCCCCGTTCGTTCGGTGGGGATCGACAGAGGTCAACATCAAGGAGAGCAGGATCGCCTCGAGCAAGATCGAAGAGAAAGCTCCCCGCAAGGGCAAGAAAGTCGATCCCAACCCGACCAAGGTCAAGTTCAAGTTCGTCGCCGCCGTCGCCCTCGCTGAGCTCGTCGCTGACTGGTGGATCTATCGCTGCAGGCTCCGTTGCTCGCGGTCCGTCTTCCTTTCATTTCCAGTCTGATCATTCAAGACTCTTCAAGTTTGAATCACAGCTACCTCTACACCCTCGTGCTCACGAACCCCAAGAGGGCCGCCGAGCTCCGCAACGCGCTCCCCCACACGATCAAGATCCGCGACGCCAGCTTGGACAAGAAGAAGAAGAGGAAGGTCAGGAGGCGCAAGCACCAGAGGGATCAAAAGTGAAGTTTTTTTGGAAGTGAAAAGGATGTGGGAGAACCGTTCTTGTTTGATGGAGTGAAGAGTGGTTCTTTGTGGCGAGTCCTTTCGGTAGCCGAGGAGTTGGTGGAGTTGAGAATACCAACGTTTGAAACATCTTATGACTTCCAAGCGGTGCATTAGAGTATATGCACGATTTAAGATTACTCAGAAGTGGATGGAGTATCGCTGTCGAGCGGTCGTGCCGCGCTTCGCGATCAACTTGCAGAAGCCACGTGGCTCTCCGTCCTCGCGTCGTATCAGCGAGAACCACGCTAGAAACCCGCTTCTATCATTCTATATCAGACCTAGTTTGTACACTAACGCTCAAGTAAGCTTTGCTCCCTATCTCCTCTTGCACTTTGATAGTTATTTACCACCCCCTTCGATGTTGGCCGACGAGCCCCGTTTCGTCCTACCCTCCTTTAGGGACCGCTCTCCGACCGAAGACTTCAGTCAGACTTCAAGAGCAGAAGTTTTAGCTAGATTATCACAACTCTTTACGTTGCTGCTGATGGCTCACCTCGAAAACCGACCGCTCCGCGAGCTTGGTAGCGACCACCGTCGGTACGCTCTCGCCTTCGTGGTCGCTTAAGAAGCGAAAGAAGTGACAGTCTATCAGCAAGCTGTCCCATACCTAAGGCTTTCATATTAACGAGCCAAGCATACTTCTGATCACGTCGGCGTATGCCGGTGGTGCGGCGTGGTGGTCGGAATGATGGAGCTTCGCGACCGTCAGAGCCATTGGTGACTGCTCGCGCTCGAGGATGGGCACGTTGCGGAGCGTTCCTTCGATGATCGTCATTGACAAATATTTGAAGATGGAGATGAGGATAAAAGGAAAGAAAGTAGAGCGAGGGTTGTGGACGAGCCAGACGCAACCCTGAGAGGAGTCGGAGCAGCCCACTCGTCACACCAGGGCTCCGTCGAAACCTCCTGATCCAAGTCAAGTACCTCAACACAGTGCTGCTAAAATACCGTTGTGCACCTGAAAGCTGATGAACGTCAACTATGTTGCAAACCTTTTTTCCGCGTCGAACTGCCTCGCGGCCGCCCAAGTCAGGAAACAAATCGCCGCTGGGCCAACTCATCGCACCTCGGAGGCGGTGCTGAAACGAGAGCGCTGATGAGACGGGACGAGCTGCGATGAAACGAGAAGCTCTAAGCTGCGGCCACACCCCAATTTGGTTTGCCGACATGTACATCAATAATGTAGCTACGAGCCACAAGTTGCACTTGATGCATCCGGCGGCCGCCTTTTACAAGAGCAGAGCTTGTCGCGTGCTCGAACTGCTGAGCGGGTAGAACAAGTCGGACTTTTATAAGCCCGACTTAAATTAATCAAGACTCCCCTTTAAGGGTGGTGAAAATGATGTGTCGATGCCACGGAAGCGACAACCGGCTGATACGAATGGGTATTGGAGGATTTAGAATTGCTAAAGAACGACACGAGATTATAATATAAGTACGACGGGAAAAAAAAGTAATAGAGGAAAGTATTTAAAAGGTCAGAGAGGGTCTATACACGTGGATGGGGTTGTATCGGAGGAAATGTTCACGCGGTAAGGAGGTGGGACAAAGTGCCGGGGAGGAGGGCTCTCAAGTCGAGGCCGAGGATGGTGAACATCCACGTGGCGAGGAGGTAGATGGCGTATCCAAAGAGCACAATCTTAAGAATTGATCCTATTGAATAAGAGTTAGCTCCGAAGCACGACGATGGCCAAAGGAAACGCGACGCACTAATGAGACTCCGGCTCTCCTCAATCTCAAGATCATCATACGGCATGACCTTCTCCCCTTCCCCTTGCCTCTCGCCAGCCAGCCAAGTCCTAATTGGCTTTGAAATCGAGCTCTCCCTCAACTTCCCTCCCGTCCTCCTAAACACGCCACCGAGGCGCAACACCCTCCTCACGCCCAACCTCTTCGCACGAGGTGACGCCGCCGTCGACTCGGCGTACGTGTCGCATTCCGCCGAGTGGGAAACAACGTCCACGTCGACCTCGATGGTGGAAGTACGGGAGAGGGATAGAGCGGTCTTAGTCTGGACAGGGGGAGCGATCTCGCGGTACCCATCGACGAGCATCTCCATCGCGCCGTGCCACGAGCGCTTTGCGGCTTCGGTGGCAGCATCGCGGCCCATGGCGAGACGGCGGTCCTCGTTGACGACGAGGTCGAGGAGGAGGTCACGGTACATTGATACAGCGAGGGAGAAGGTCGGGGCATCGTGGCCTACGAGGAGGTGAGGGTTTTCGGGGAGAGGCTTGAAGCCCTCGACTGGGGCGGGGGGAGGGGAGGAGATGGTCGACGCGGAGGTCGTGGGGAGGAGGTCGTCAAGGTCGAGGAGAAGGCCTGAAATAGGTTTAGTGTCAGTGATGAGGGAGATTATGAGTGAGACGGAAGGTGACTGACCAGTACGGCCGTGATCGACGAGGTCGCAGACACCCTCTGCCCTGAGGCCCACCACCGGCAATCCGGACGCCAGCGACTCGAGCACGACTTGCCCGAACGTCTCAGTCCTACATCAAAGAAAAAAATGATAAAATCGGTATTAGCGCTACGTCCATCCACATCCAGAAAGAACGAGTCACGCCACGTACCAGCTCGGGAACGCAAAGATATCAGCGCTCGCAAACGCATGCGCCAACGCCTCTCCCTTCAACTGCCCCGTGAAGATCGCGTCGAGTCCATACTTCCCACACAAACTTTCCAACTCTCCCCTCGACGGCCCATCACCAACAAACACGAGCTGGCACGCCGGCCTCGCCCCATCCACCGAGGCTTGCTCGAGGCCTCTGAAAGCCTCCACGAGGAGGCGAAGGTTCTTCTCCCACGAGATTCGGCCGACGTAGAGGATCACGACCTTTGCGGGAGTGGAGGACTTGTGCTTGGAGGAGGAGGGAGAAGAGGAACGGGAACGGGAATCGAGGCTGGTGCGGCTGGTGGACGGGCTCAGCTCGGGCTCGACGTTCCAGGATCGGCGGAGGGCCATGTCGCGCGCTTCGGGGCGGAAGAGGCCGGTGTCGACGCCCTGTGAGCCAGATTTCAGCCATTTTATACTAGGAAAGTGCTATAGAAGCAAAGCTCAAGGGAAGAACAGGCACGTACCCTCGGCCACAAGCGCACGTTGTCAAACCCTTGAGCGGCGAGCATGCGGGCGGTGCTAGGCGATGGGCAGTAAGTGAGGCGACAGCTGTGCAAGCAAAGACTTATGTCAGGGGCCACTTCCCACATCCTTAAGGTAGTGCTTCATACCATCCATGGAGATATCGCTGCCAGACGAAAGAGACATTTTCAGCACAACATCACCGACGCGAGAAGACATAGCGCTTCGTTGGGCTCACCTGCAAGTTCCACATGGCGGGCGTAAGCCAGGAGAAGCCAAAGAGCGTGGCATACTGAGCCAAGTTGGTGTGGTCTGTTATCAATTTTATTCCAGTCAGTTGAGGATCTTGAGCCAAGCTGAAAAGACACCGACAGGAAGTGAGGAGGGGCACGTCGGGGAGGTAGTATTGGATCGCTGGGATGCACCTGTGCCCGCCGGTTAGCGACACTTCCTTCTAGTTGACACAAGATGAACTTACTGAGCACACAGCCAAATAGGGTCGACGAATTGAATGACGTCCGGCTTGAACTCCACTACCAACGCGAAAGACCTCATCGTCAGCCCTCGTTCTCCCGGCTCGCCCATGTGCGCCGTCGCGAGAACAGGAACCGCGACTCACTCAACCTCCTGATGAACTTGGGCCTGATGAAATTCAAGCTAAGTCCTTTATAAACTCCCACCAAAGGAATACCCTTCGTGCCAACGACTTCATGGCCCGCGTACGAAGTCTGTTTTGCGACAGCCAATCGTCAGCGGAACGGAACGTGCGGGTACTGGGGAGAGGGAAACCGCAGAGAGCGCACCATTCCGCTCTCGGGACCTAGGACTAGGGCTTCGTGTCCTTCTAGTTGGAGGTGTTCGAGGAGACGAGCTAGAGTCCTTGTGACTCCATCGACTGTGGGAGGGAACGCGAGTGCAAGGTCAGTCTCTAGGTTGTTGTGGTGCGCGCAGTGGCGAGCTCGAGTACGCGTGGCCTCCTCCCTGTCCTCCCCTGAGCAAAGACGAGAGGGACTGACTCTTGGGAAGGAAGTTTTCCGAAATGATAGCGATCTTCAAGGACCTTTTTGGGCCTGCAGTGCCAGCTTTCTCCATGAGATCGAGTTGACGTCCATTAGGGCGCACGTTCGCGTCGGGCGTTGTTGACATGGCGGACGGGCGGGCTGACGATAGATAGAAGCGGCCGGGGAGGGGTGCTGTTCGCGGGCGTCGAGATTGACGAACAAGGGGGAACCAATGGAAGGAACAGACACAAACAGAGCAACAGAAATAACAGGAAGAGAGGAGAGAGAGGCGAGAGGCGAGGAATGAGCTCAGTCGCGGGGGTGTGGCGAACCGTCGCACACCAAAAACAAAGAACGTGGGGTCGATTCGCTGGCCTCCCGCTGGCCTGCCCGGAAACCTCCTTTTCTCTGCCTAAACAGTCTCGATCGAATGGCCCATCTACTACTAGCTCCTCGTTGAGAACCATGAGTTCCCATCAGGTGAGCGAGCGTCTCGTTGGACAGCGAGAGATGGCAGAAGAAGAGGCCGCACGTGTTATCGGGGTATCGCTTGCCTCCTAGCGATGAGGATCGGGCCACTCCTCTAGAGTGAAGTTGACTCCGCACAGATCCTTCCTCCTCAAGCGCTCTTCAGACCTCAACAAGACTATCCTCTGAGCGTAGATCGAGCTCAATGAGGATGAGGAATATGCAACGTCATCGCAACAAAACTTTCCTCAGAGAACTCGGCATCACTCGTATGATGCAACGTCCTTTTCTGGTATCTTGCAAACGGAGAACAGAAAAACGAAAAACGTTCTGCGCGTACGTGCCAGAACTACTTGAACTGTCCATCTTCTCCGACCAGGCTCAAAGCTCGCACGCAAGCTTAGAGGAGGAACACCATCGACGCGACGGCGAAGAGTCCGCCCGCAACGCTCGCGACAACCTTTCCAGCTCCCGAAGTAGTAGTCGACGAAGTCGCCGTCGCCTGAGCCGAGGTCGATCCTGAAGTCGACGTAGGCGCCGAAGTGACGGTCGACGACGATCCAGCGGAAGAGGCGATGGCAGCGGTGTTCTGCGAGCACGTCGAAGTGGGTCAGTCGATGAAAATTCATGAATTGCAGAGGAAAGTAAAGAGAGTAAACGCACGACAGCAGAAGTCGCGACGACTGAACCAACACGACACAAAGAAACAAAACACGTGTCAGTAGTCACCCCCTCACACCTACAGGGAAATGCAAGTCAACGCACCCGAACCCGTAGGCGTTCCATTCTCAACCGTGAAGAACGTCGCGGCGATCAACGTGAGTCCCGTCTCCTGGACATACGAGCTCACGTTCCAGTGCGACGCGGAAGTTCCGGCGGTCGAGAGGTTGGACGGCGCGGTGAAGGTCGAGGATTGGGAGAAGAGGAGCCAGGCGTAGCGGTGGGGTCCGGTACCGGCGATAGGACCGGGACCAGCGTAGTAGGTGATCGTCGTGCCGCCCGAGGGGGTGAAGGTGACGTTCGAGGAGCCGGAGGTAGGAGCGCCGGTCATGCTGTTGGCGAGGAAGTGGCGGTAGTTGCCCTCGACGTCGGGGTCGCCCCTGGTTGAATTCAGCATATGACAAGATGTTTAGTCAGCGTTGAGGCACTCGGGAAGCAGTCTCAAGGAGAGGCCACAAAGCCATGGAGATGGCAAGGACAGGAGACGGGCGGGCGGACGCACAAGGAAGCGGCATCGGCGAGGGTGACGGTGTACTGCTCCGTCGAGGTAAAGTCGCTAGCGGTGAGAGGAGTAACGTGGATCGAAGGCAAGTTGGCCACCTGGTCAGCCGTGTAAGCCGTTCCACTGCGATGGTCCGATGGTCAGCCCCAGCTCTCAACGGAGACCGAGGGTACGGGTCGCTCGCGCTGAGGAAAGTAGGACGCACTCGACGACGGGACCGAACGAGTCGTCGTAAGAGACTGTGAGGAGGACGGTTGACGTGAGGGACACGCCGAAGCCGGTCAACCTGCCCATCAATCGTCGTCACGTTTAGGCACACAACGCCAAGCAAGAATCCGTCAGCACCCGGTCCTCTCGCTCGTTTGCCACCGCCGCCTTCAACGAAAGTATATGTAGAAAGTAAAAGACTCACGACTGAGAAGCAAAGCCCGAGTTGACATACTCGGCATCGACGACCGAGAGCTGCGACTGAGTCGTGTTGGCGGGGATTTGCGCGGCGGCGAGCGCGACGAGCGAGACGAGCACGAGCTTGGACGACGTGAGCATGACTTTCCGACAAGTTGTGGTAAGTTCTGGGTGCTGCTAGCGTGTAGATGGGTTGGGATTGAGCGGCGGTCGAAGGTGATGGGAGGAGGCCAAGCCCTTCGGAGAAGCCCTGAGCGCGAGGAGGCACGCCTTCGAGGAATGGGGCCTTTCGGACCCCCTGTTTTTACGGCCATCAGTTTGAGCTCCAATGTCACCTGCACAGAAAGCCGTGAATTTTTCAAGTCTTCTGCATACGTACCGGCCCCCACGCTCTGTGCAGGAATGCCTGTCCTCGCCAGTCCCGCGACCCGCACCGACGGCGACGCGCGTGGGCTGTTTGTTGTTTGTTTCGGGAGGCGGCGACGCGTCGGACACTCCGGGGATCCGCAACGACGTGGCCGCCTCGCTTCCCCTGATCTCACGCAAACAGCGGTACAACTCAACTCTCTTTCACCCCTTCTTCTTACATCAACCACATCTACAGCTCATCCTTCCGCCTCTCCTTCCCCTCCTCCACCTTTTCCTCCTGTTCCTTCCTCGCCCCCTCAAACTCGCCCTTCTGCTCCACCGCCTGCACCAACTCGTCCGCCCTCCTCCTAAACGCTCCCACCGCGTCGTCCAACTCTGAAGACACAGAAGATTCAGCCGCGACTCTTTGGGCAAGAGCAGCGACTTCGTCGTCGTAGACGGTCCATTCGGGGAGCATACGCTTCGCGCGCGCGAGCTTGGGCTCTTTCGTCACTGTTTGTTTTAAGGCAGGAGTGAGTAGAATGAGGTGAAATAAAAGTAGGAGGAGAGCGCACAGGGGTTGTTGCAGAGGTCGATCGTCTTGGCCGTCGCGAGGCTCTCATCGCTACACCACGTAGCGCACCATAGCCAGTCTCGATCAAGGGTGTACTGCAATCGAGGAGTTAGCGTCAACAATTTTCTATTGTGATGATACAGTAGCGACTTACAATCGGAAGAGTCGACTGCATGTTGTTAGGCAGGTCCTGGTCGAGGTTCGCGAGCGAGTTGGGGTCCGCCGACAAGCCCTGGTACTGCTGTCGAAGTCGGTCTCCCGCCGCGATTTGGCGGAAGCGATCCAGGTCGACGACATAGAGAGCACTAAAGAAGAAATACGGTGAGTATCTTCGCTTATCATGAGAAGACACCAGGCTCACCTGATATGGTAAGGACGTCCTTTAAGATGTTCCTTCCAGTATCCACTGCGAACGCACGCACCATCAGCTCTCCGTCCCTCCCCAAACCCTTCAAAAGGACTCACGAATCCCAAAACCTAAATCCGGCAGTCTCCTCCCTATCGCTTCCCATCGGTGCATACCCATACGGCGCGCCCTTGAGGTCGAGATCGACGAGTTCCTTCATATCGGCTCGAACGATCTGGTCCGAGTCGACAAAGATGACGCGGTCAAGGTCGAGAGGGAAAAGGACGTCAAGGAAGAGGATCTTGTAGCTGCAGGTAGTGAGCGAGTTAATACACAACGAGGCGCATGGGGAAGACGACGCTACGCACCCCCAGATGGTCCTCTGCTTCTCCTTTTGAGCTCGGAGCCAGTGAGGCCACTTGTAAGTGATCAGCTCGTAGTCGAAGCCGTACTCTGTCAGGATATATACTCTCGTCAGCAACCAGTTCCGACTTCGATGGCTTGCTGAAGAGCTCACCTTTGGCCATGTGAGGAATGAACGCCTTGAACGACGGCGACAGGAAGTTCTGGATGAACCTGAAGCCCAGACAGCGTCAGCCATTGACCACACTGTTTTTTTTTTTGTCAATTGACTCACCAACATTTGACAGTGCTCTTGGTGTGCCTCATGACCGAGACCATCATGATGAACGCCATCCGCTGCAATCGCTCCACGTCAGCCCGCCCTCATCGTCTTCCCTCCGCGAACAACGACGCTCACCTCGTACAGCAGTCCAGAAGCGACAGTAAAGATATTAATCTCGGCTTTTCCAGCGGCCTTGGCGATTCCACTCTTCTGAGGTTGACCGAGGTAAGGGGCCAAGAATGGGAACCTGTCCAACACACGTGTCAGTCTCGCTCCCCTCCTCCACACGCCCAAAACGAAAGACACACATCGACGACACCTTCCCCAGCACCGAATCCTTCCCCTTTGTCCTCGACCCACCTGTGATCCCTCCACCCTCATCCAACAACTCCGTGCTTTCATGCCCCTCCCTCCTCTTGAACCTCGGGTAGATCGTCAACCCCTCAAACGTCGTCACAGCAAGGAGGTCGCCCGTCTCCTCAACGCTCCCCGTCTTCCACCCCTCAGCGCCCGTACTCTCCATCCTAAACACCTCACTGCTCCTCCCTTGACGGATCGCGAGCTTCCATGGACCGGGGTTCGCCTTGAGTTGGAAGTAGCCGAGGTTGGACATGCAGATCGTGTCGACCGTTGCGGAGCCATTCGTAGCTGAGGGACTCTGAAGTTCAAGCTGGAGGCCACGAGGTGGTTGAGAGGAAGGCATGTCCCTCGCATGGCCTTCAACGATGATGGACTCGAGCTCGAAGGCGGCTTTCACGCCCGCGAGACGAGCGGAGGAGGAGAGGTCGGCCAGTCGGATGTTATCGAGGTCGTGGACTGACGACTTGGGGAACGCGAGCCAGCTCTTTTGGGTGTCCATGCCGAAGGTGAAGAGAACTTCCTCTGGAAGACTGGTGAAGGTCACCCCTGGCTGGATCTCCTCCCCTGCGGCGTCGAACCGGAGAGCGGGGTTGAAGCTGTACTGGTAGAACCTCTTGACGGGGAACTCGGCGAGGTAGCGATCAATGACGAAGTAGAGTCGGACGTGGATGGAAGGAACGGAAGCGAGGGCTTCGACGATGGGCGCCCATTTCTGTGCGAGCTCGCTGACGGGATCGAGGATTACGGCGACCTCGAACATCGCAGAGTCCTCGTTCGCGCCGATGATGGACCTGTACGTGCGTTAAAGTCAGATTTCAGCTTTTCCTCGATTATTCGAAACAAGACGACGAACGTGTATTTCCCGTCAAGCTCGCGGTAGTCCTGCTCTCGAGGTCCAGCGGGAGGTCCAAACACGGCATTGGGGTCGGGCAGGGTAGCGCTCGTCAAAGTCGAGGTCGCGAAGGCGTAGAAGTCGGCTTTCTCAGAGCTAGAGAAATCGAAATCAGCTATGGTTCCAGCGCTCCCCTCTGGAAATGTACGTACAGCGAAAGAGATTCGAGGTTAAAGTCCGTCGACTTGATGGCATTAAGAGTCGGCTCGATGCGCTTGACGAGCTCGTACTGAAGCGCCATCTTGACGACCTCGATGCCCTCGAACTCGCCTTCGCCGAAGGGTCCAAACACCTACATCAAGAAACAATGTCAGTTCCCACACACCCGCGCACTGACACAAGAAATGAACCGACCCTGCCGTTGATGACCAAACCCTTCTCTCCCTCCTTGAACCCAAACGCATCCACGACGCTCCTCAATCCGCTCCAATACTGTTCCGCCTCGGCCTCGACCTCCCCACTGACGTCGCCATCAGCCTGCAAGAGACTCAGAAGTTCCTCTGGCGTCTTGTCTTGAGCGCGAAGAGTGTAGATAAGGGATGAGATGGTCTTGGTGCCGGCGGAGGTGGGGTTGTGAAGAGTGACGACGCGAACTGGCTTTTCGGGCTCCTGTTGGAAGACGTCAGATTGAGGCTACAGGGTGGCAGAAAACCAAAAAGAGGACGTACAAGAGTACCGATAGCAGACGTAAGAAGCTTCAACCCGGAAACCGTGTCGAAGTCCGCGACCACGTAAATCGTTGCGGTCGGGACGATCGCCTCTTCGTTCACCGCTATCGTCAACCCAAGTTTCAGTCCCCAAATCAAAGTCCTACGATCAGAACCACTCACGAGGATAAACCTTCAACATCTCCTTTCCCTTCACCGTCTCCGCCAGACCCGCAACAACCCTCAAGGGCCTGTCCGCACTCGGGAACAAATGCTGGTTCCGATACTTGTACGCTCCCTCTAGTCGGTAAAAGTACGTATCGAAATCCGTCTCCTGCGTCACCTGCTCAAGGTAGACTTTCTGTTGGAGGAACTGGATGGAGAGTTGGAGCGTGCGTTGGAGGTTTTGTTGGAACTCCTGTTGAGGGAAGACGGGTTAGCAGAGGTGGGAAAGCAAGGGAGGGAAGAAGAGACGGACCTCGTCGACGGGGAAGAAAGCGCCGTTGAGGAAGAACGAGCCTCTCTCTTTCTGCCCTCCGCCCTTCTTCGTGACTCCCAACCTCTTCCCCCACTGCCTCGCGCCATTGATGAACGAAGACTCCTCGGCCAACACCTCGCTCAAAGGAGCTAGCGGAAGCTGCGAAGGGCTATCAGGAGGTAGAGCGACGAAAGCGTCGTAAACGACCGTGAGCAGGTGCGAGTTGACGGACGCGTCGACCGGGACGTGTTGGAGGAGCTGGGTGTGACGTGGTCGTGTCAGCTTTCCCTTACACTCCGAGTAGACAGAAAAAAAGACTTACGACAGCCAAGAAGTCCATCGCCCCTTTCCTCCCTCTCTTCTTCACAAACTCGCCAAACACCCTCGCGACGTCCTCCTCGATCCCACGATCCTCCTCCCGCGCATGAAGCATCGGAACGAAGCCGAATCGGATGGGGATACCTCGGGAAACAAAGGTTCTGATGTTCTCGGTGAGAAGGGAGAGGGAGTCGGGTTGAGAGAGATCGAGAGAGAGGACGAGGTTGTGGAGGTTGATCGCTAGCGTCGTGATTTGGCCGGGGTAAGTTGGTCGGAGGAGCTGAGCAGCACGAAACCCGCCCTGAGTGTCAATAGCCACCCTCCTGTGCGAGCTCACGAACCGAAGAAAAGAAAGCTAACTCACCTCCCTCAGATTGGTCGGCCACTCTTGATATCTCTTATCCCTCCCCAAATCGTTCCACCACACAACCGCGCCTTCCTCCCCTTCCTCCTTCACTTCCCCCGCCCAAAACAGCTCTCCCAAATCCTCTTCCTGAACACCCATGCCCCTTACCCCACCCCTTCCTTTCTTCTTCTCCTCCGGATCCTTCCACATCAACATCTTCTTCGCTTGCGCTACACTCATCTCCACCCCTTCCCCAACCACCGTCTGCCTCACACTCTCAATCAACTCTCTCTCCTTTCTCATTCTTCTCAGCAGCGAAAACGGGTCAACCTCATTCTCCGGCACCGCAATGCCGTTGAGGAAGAAGCTAGGACGTCCAGAAGCGGTGAGGCGGTGAACCGAGTTGCGCTCGATCTCGTCGAGGAAGTCCATGGGGTATTCGGTAGGAGCGGGGAGGTGAGGAGCGAGGAAAGGGAAGGAGGAGGTGAGAGTCGTGAAGAGGTTAAAACGATCAGGCGTGGTGCTGTTGGTGAGGTAGTGGAGGGTTTGGAAGGGGAGTTCTGGGGGTCGCGAGGGACGCGCAAGAGATGGATCAGCTTCCTGCTCGCTTCTGCCATTGGCTAGAGATGAAATGTAGGCTGACCTCGAATAGTCGCCTTTGGGTATGGCAAGAGTTTCACTACCTCCTCCTGATCCTCCTTCGTCTCCCCCTCTCCCGCGACCTGTCGATCGTCAATGACGATATAATCGACCTTCTTGATATCCATTCCCGCTCCGAATCCACTCAAGCTCAACTTCTTTTCCTCCCCACCGATTTCCTTCCTCGGGACGGCCCATCGCAAGGCGAAGGGCAGCTCGTTGTCGGAGGAGACGAGGTGAGAGTAGAGTGCGCTGAAGGAGGGAGAGGAGGGCGAGGCGTAGAAGATGAGCGTTGAGGGAGTAGGAGTAGATGGTGAAAATGATGGGTAAAGATGATCGAAAGTGTAGAGAGTTGGCTCAGCGCTGGAAGGTGGCAGTTGTCGAGCATCAGCGTAATCCCACGGACTTTCCTCCCTCTCCCCAGAAAGCCATCAAACGCACCTAGTCTCAGCACCCTCCAGGCCCTGCATCAGCTCCTCAACCGAGCAAGCAACCTTCGCTCCCGGCAACTCGATCCACGAACCATCGCACCTCCCCTCGTCACCGCCAGCTGCAGCCGCGACGACCCTGAACGCCTCGACAATCGGCGCAGCTTCCCTCACTCCGAGCGAGAGGTCGAGCGAGGCTTTCTCGGTGGAGCTGAGGAGCGAGGAGGAGAGCTCTGAGAGGTGGGCGTAGAGCTGCTGAGGGGTTGCTGATGCGGGTGGTGGGGAGGATGCGAGGAGCGAGAGGAACGGGAAGAAGGACGAGGGGGACTCGAGATGCAGAGATTCCCTATCACCAGTGAATGTAAGCTTAGAACTGTTTAATAGAATGAAGGGCAAGGTCGCGCACGAATAGAGCGAGACAAAGTCGGGCGCCGGGAACGAGGTCCAGATGGATGCGTGGAGCGGGGGTGAGCTCGCGGCGAGCTGGCCGGCCAGGACGAGGACCGTGGCTAGCGAGTACCGCATGTTTGCTCCACTACTTTGCCGTCGTCGTCGTCGTCGTCGTGCAAGGCTCGCGAGAGGAAGCAGAGCGCGATGGGTCGACGTGGTACAAACGCGAAGGACGGACTTCGCGCGTTCGCTCAACTTTTGGCGGGCGCCCGCCTTTGTCCGGTATTCCGAGTTTCGTGCCTTTCTCCGACCATTTAGTGTAGCAAACAACTGTATCTATTTATGTAGAAATGTTACTCCTTTGTCCGTCTTTTTTCGCGAAAAGCTCCTTTGTCATCAACGTGGCCTCTCAGCTCGGTTGCTTGAAAGGAAGCATGACACAGCTGGCATTATCTGGTACAGTCCCAAGCAGACAAGACATGTACACAAACAGAAATAGACTGATCAAATCGCTCACTCGAGCAATTTCTGCCCGACCCCCCCTTGCCGGCCTCCAACCCGCTCCCCGCGCCCCACACCTCCGCTTCCCTCCCTCATCTCGCCAGCAATGCCCACCGTAACTCCAGCCCCTCACGTCCTCTCGCACCGTCCGACGCTCCTCTCGAACCTCCGACGGCTGCACTCGCTCTCGCTAGCTCAAGAGACGGCCCTCCAAGCGCGCGACGCCCATTTCCCGGCCACGGCTTCGGATGCGACGCTGTACGGCGAGCAGCTCGTCGCGTTGGACGAGGAGAAGGCGAGAGACATGTACCTCATCTTGAGGGCGATGGGGGCCACGAGGGTCGTCGAAGGTGAGTCGAGCGAGCGTTTCCTGGATTGTCGGCGCCGCCGCCCGCCGTCTCGCGGCCGACGTCGAAGCCGCGGCACGGGTGGTTGTGATTAGATTTAGATAAAGTGATGGAACGGATGCTAATCTCCCTTAATCTACCTTTCATGCCTAGCTGGAACTTCCTACGGTGTATCCTTACTCTGGCTCATCGCCGCCGTCCTCGACAACCTCGCCTCCCGCCCCGGCTCCTCCACCAACACGTCAGCCCACCCTCCCCTCGTCCTCGGTACCGAGAACGAGCCCCCGAAAGCTCAACACGCTCTCGACAACGTCAGATCCTCGTTTGGCTCCTCACCCGAATGCTTGACTCTCCAAGTCGGCGACCTCCTCGAGACCCTCCCTGCACTCAACCTCGCGGACGAGTCGATCGACGCGTTGCTGCTGGACATCTGGGCGCCAATGGCACTCCCAACGCTGGAAATCTTGAAGCCCAAGTTTAGAATTGGTGCAGCGGTTTTCATTGATAACACGAAGGCGAGTGAGGGGAGGTATAAGGAGTTGTTGGACAGCGTGAGGGCGGACGGAAGCGGGTTCGTCAGCTCGTGCTTGCCTCATGCTGGCGGGTTCGAGTTGGCGATTTGGGTCGGGAAGCAGAAGGGAGAGTAGATGGATGCAAACAGCTTAAGCAACAGACTGAGCGATGTTTTATGGCGAAGAAGCAGGATCCGCTCGCCCGACCCAGACCGCCTCCGCACACGTGTTGTCCGAGTGGCGTTGACTCTCTCTCCAGCATGGTGCATCGCTGTCGGCACGATTGCGTCGACACTGCTCTTTTCCACCACTTGCTGACGTTCGTCTCGGCATAGTCCGTCCTGGAAGGCTTACGTGCACCGCGAACGCGGGCTCTCAGACATGGCATGGATTGTGCTGGAACGTCGCAGGGTTCGCGCGGGTCGGCGTGCGTAAGCTTCGGGCTCGTAGTCAGCGACAAGGTGCTTTTGTACTTCCACTGCTACGGACTCGACTCTCTTTCTTTCTCTACCTCCTACTTCCTGCTTTCCCTGCTCACCTTCCCTCCAACACTTCCATCTTCTCCTTACGCCGTCGCTGTCACATTCCAGACCACACCCTCGTCAGCACCGCCACCCACTCCTCCCCATCGACATGTTCCACCAAGCTCGCTTCTCCCACTCCCCAATCGTCCTTTCACAATCCTCTTCACCCGAGCCCCATCTCTTCCTCCGCCACCCCCAATCTCCGCCCCAACCGACCTCTTACGAAGCCTACGATGCCCACCGCTCCGCACTCGAAGCGCAAGCCCTCGCACGCAAACAGCAACTCCGCCGCTCGGCCGAACGATCCATCATCCTCGAGCGCCAACAAGCCCTCATTTTACGGCAGCAGCATTATGAAGCGGCTCTCGAAGCCGTCCGGCAGCGTCAGGTCGAGGTCGCGAGGCGTCAGCAGGAGGAGGCGAGGAGGCAGGCCGCGTATGAAGCCGCGGTGAGGGCCGAAGTCGAGCGCAGGAGAGAGGCTTACGCGGTTCAGCTGGAGTATCAGAGGAACCTCGAGCTTCGGAGGCGTGCAAGGCTGCAGGCCGTTCAGGAGCAGAGGAGGAGGGCATTGGCGGCGGAGCAGCGGCGATACGTGGCGGCGGCGGAGGACGAGGACGTGTTTGATCTCGGCGCTTTTGTCCAACACATCCTCAAGTCGGCTTTCAAAGACATTTCGGTTTCAACGACACTCACCTCACCAGCCCCAGCTTCCTCCCCTGCTCCCTCCAAGCCCACCGCCGCCACCCCATCGCCAGCTCCCCAGGCGGCCGACGAGACGCCGGTCCACCGCTTCGACATTTCCACCCAGATTCCCGACCCCTTCGTTTCACCTCCTACCTTCAACTCCAATGCCACTTCAGCTCCAGCCGATTCGGCTTCCACTCCTTCTACGTCCCCCGCAACTCCCCGCCCCCCTTCGCCTGCCGAAGAGTCCGCCGCGACGACCTTGCAGCGCCGCTTCCGAAACCACCTCTTCCGCAAGCAGCAACTCTCTACCATCTCCTCCCTCACTTCCACTTTCGACTCACACACCTCGGCTTTCACTCTCCCCACTTCCCTCGCCTTCGTCTCCACCACGTCGCCCAAGCTCGCCTACTCAGCCAACAACACGCCGTTCCACGCTCATGAGGATTTCTTGGTCGCGCTGTTGAGTCAGATTGATGAGGTTGCTTCGAAGGGCGATAAAGTGGTCAAGAGTGCGAGGAAGGAGTTGGTGAAGAAGGTGGAGGAGGAGTTGAGGAGAGTGGATGAGTGGAGGGAGGAGGAGTTTGGGAGGTTCAGAGCGGCGGTGAGGGAGACGGAGATGGTCGAGGATGAGGCTGAGGCTGAGGCTGAGGGTGAGGAAAAGGTTGAAGCTGAGCTTACTCAAGAGGTCGACGAGGGTGAGCCGGTTTCTTCGTTTGCGTTGTCGAACTCTGGCACTGACGTGGCTTTCTCAGCCTCGACTGTCGACGATGAGGAGCTTCCACCTCTCCTCGAGTCCGCAACTCACCACAATGCGACTTCATCATCCCCCAACCCCGTTGACGAAGCGGTTCCCTCACCTGCCGACGCTTTCATTGGATCATCTGATTCCTCCGCCAAAGCCGACGTTCCAGCTGCTGAATCCACCCCCGTACCCGCCCAGCCGGAGGAGATCGACACCACCACACGGCCTCTCTCAGTGGGCACCACCATTACTCCCCTCAGGTCCGATTCTCTCGCGGCCCTCCCTTCGAACAACTTTACCCCCGCCACACCGTCACATCATTCCGACTCGACAGAATCGAGGACAATCTCGACGCTCGACGAGGAAGAGGATGGTGTGCCTGCTGCGGAACGGGCGGGACTCGCTGTTGGAGTAGAGGTTGAGGAAGTAGAAGCTGTGGGAGTCGCGGATGAGGGAGTGGAGCATGGGGTCGAGTCTGAGGAGGACACGTTGTCTCCAGTGGAGCTGGACGAGCTTCATTCAGAGGATGAGGAGCACTCGGAGGAGGAGTTTGTCGTTCTCTGATATAGCATCTTAATGACTTTGAATACCTGAATACTATTGCTTGTTCCACCTCATCAATCAAGACTCGCCCGATTTGCTTTTCCCGCTTGACACATCACGCGCATCAAACTTTGGCTTCCTTCTCATCCAACACCCACTTGACTGCATGCTCCCAAAAGTCAGGCAGAGCCTCAGACTCATCAAAAAGATATAGCTACTCACAGGAGTGACCATGGTGAGAAGGGTGGAGATGCTTTTGTCCGACACCGACGAGACCCTCGCGGGCGGTGATACCAATCTTCTCCGTCGCGCCGGCGGGCTGAGGGACTTCCGGGTAATCGTCCCAAAAGATCCCACGACGCTGGAGCTCTGGGATTAGGAGGTCGACAATCTGTGGTTGTGAGATATTCGCATCAGCTTTGTTCGCTGCGCATCCGAACCTGCGGTAAAAGACGAAAGCACGCACGTCTTCGAAGGTGTTGTTACGGCTACAACAAGAACGAGTATTAGATTAGATGATGTTTTGCTACCGGGAAAAAACACAAGTGCTTCATACCTGTAGTGCTGAAGGTTGAAGCCATCGCTAAGAGCAATTGCCTCGTCAGTACCTCAGACGAGAAGTGAGAAAGACAGGGCCTCACACGTCGGCAACATTGACCCATTCCTCGAACAGGTCGGCAACCTCTGCTGGCGTTCCAATCGCCACCGCACCACGTCGGTTGAGGGTCAAGTGCTCCTTCAAGACGTTGCGGGTCCATTTGGCTGAGTGACGTGTTCGCGTCAGCTTTCTCGCGCGCCATGAAGACTGAAGCAGTATGGAACAAACTCACGGACTTCTGGGTACATTCGCTTGAAGTTCTCAATGAAAGCGTGTCCGCCACTACCTGGAGGCAAAACCATCTCCTCATCCGGACCAAACTCGGCCCAGTCCGTCCCTGCTCCAGCCAACGTCAGATCATACCACGTGTTCCAGAAAAACCCTTACACACCAGTATTGGCAGCAGAAAAAGCCAAAGCCGCCTCCCCATCGGCCTTACTCTTCCAGTACGCGTACTTTTCCTCCGCCTCCTCATGCGTCGGCGCGACAAACACCAGCATCGCGGGGATGATCTTGAGCGCTCGAGGGTCTCTTCCGATTTGAGCGACTTTGGCGCGGTATTCGGCGACTTTGAGTGCGGCGACTTTGGGAGTGGGTTGGGCGATGAAGACGGCTTCGGCGTGCTTCGCTCCGAAGGTCGTGCCTGCTCCGGAACTTCCTGCTTGGTAAAGAGCGGGAGTGCGCTGAGGGGAGGGGTGGGAAATGAACTGCGAGATGGTGTGAAGATGTTCAATCATCAACAAGCACTTGTGATTTTTAAAGAGAAGACGTACTGGACCTGGAACGTCCTTGAAGAACTCGCCCTTGTGGTTGATAGGCCTGACAAGCGACGGCTCCGTCCATATCCCCTTCTCCTGATCCCTCTTGACGGCATCATCGTGCCAAGAGGACTCCCAAAGTTTATAGACAACATCCATGTACTCGTCAGCAATCTCGTAGCGTTTGTCGTGGTCGATCGCTTCGGTCAAGCCGAACTGGCGGGCGGCGGAAGCGAGATGACTGGTGACTGTTGGGAGGTGTCAGTGAAGATGGTGCGGCGGAGCTGAAGAAGGGTGCTTACCAATGTTCCAGGCGACACGCCCGTTTGTGAGGTGGTCCAGTGTGGTGTAGCGACGAGCGAGTGCGAAAGGAGGCTCGTAGCTGCAACGTGGCCACAAGAAGGTTTCAACATCAGCAGCTCGGTGGCTCAAAGAACATGTAGCGCTCGAAAACGCACGTTGTGGAGCTGGTGACTCCGAAAGCAAGATTGGTGGTCACACTAGCCATTGCCGAGACCACGAGGAGAGGATCAAGCTTAGGGATCTGGAACCCAGCACGGAGTCTGATAGTAGAAGAGTCAGTGGGGGCCTTCAAGCTGAGAAAACCTATCAACAATCTCACGGTGCGGCTATATACAGAAGATCAACAACGATAAGCCAATCGCACGACTTGGACGGAGGGAAGAAAGCCTACCGAGAGACTTCTCGTAGGTGTCGTTGAAACCGTACGAGTCGGCAATGAAGATTCCGTGAAATTTTCCGCGTTCAAGGAGCTTGGCCGACTCGATCCAGTAGGTAAGAGTGTCAAACTTGTGGCCTAAAAGACCATCGCTTTGCGTGAGCTCTGCCGTGTCTCCGTCGTGCACTTGAGCGGGGTAAGAAGCTCACCTTGTCTCTCTCCGGTCCATGTACCACCAAAGTTGTGACTCGGTACGATGCAATCGAATGCCTGGTGGTCGTCAAAACTAGTCTTGGCTGACATCAAAAGCCAGGAAAAAGGACATACATTGAGGATCAGCTGGCGCTTAGGCCAGCCCTCGGCTGGACGTTCGATAGCACCAGCGTACGCCTGGGGCGCAATAGTCTCTACTGAGATGGGCCTGGAGGATAGAAATGATGATTTCCCCTAGAAAACCAGGAGAGAAGCCGAAAGGTGCGTACATCGCGAAATGTGATGATGGACTAGCTCGAAACGGTCGGAGATGATGAAAGAGTGAGTGGAGTAAGGCTGGCGCAGAAGCAGCGGTTGTAGCAGCTTCTGTACGCAGGAACTGGCTCAATGGTGGAAGGAAGGAAGAGAGAGAATGATCCGACCCAGCTTGGAAAGCATGCATGAGCACGCAATCGCGCGTGCTTTGTGCGCATCGTTGCCACGTCAGCCTGACATTCTGCACGTGACCTAGAACGACCGGCGGCGGGCAAAGATCTGATCGTATCGCAATGACTGTGCCTTGAGGCAATGAGGGATTCCATTGAATTTTGTATGTATAAGGCTACGTAAGACATGACTTCAAGAGGGGGTGTTTTGACTGCGTGTTGAACGACAAAAAAGGGGGGGAAATGGCAAAGGAAAAATGATGGTAAAATGAGTTGAGTGAGGAGGTATACCGGAAGTTGAAATGCGGTTGCTGGGAGGGTGGGTAGAGTAAAGTGGGGTATAATCAAGAAGAAGGAAAGGAACAGCCTAGAAAACACCGGTTGACGGCGCTGAAGCTGTCCTTGCTCCAGTTGATGGAGCGGTGGAAGAAAGGGGAGGAAGCTAGGGGAAGGGATGCGGGTAGTAAAGGGGGGTGATCTAACGTCTGGGCCTAGTTGCCGTTGCCAAGAGGCTTTTGTTCGAGGGTTGGCGACCCTTTCGTAAGAGTAGCGAAGGGACGGAAGATGGCGAGCTCGTCGGAGTCGCGGAAGTCGTTATAGACGATGTTCACTGCAGCAAAGTCAGTGAGTATGTGACATACGCTGAGACTGAGAACAGCACTGACCGAGATAGTACGTGTCGCAAATGTTGCGAATGAGCTCGGCCGACTTCGGCGACGACTTCTCGTACAGCATCGCCCACTGGTTGCCCAACTCGAACGCCTCGTCCTTCCACGCCTGAGAGCTCATGCCGAGTCAGTGAAAACGTCCCAAAGTAGCGTTAAAAAGAGATCACGCACGAGGAATGCTTGCGAATCGACGACGGTCGGCTGGATGACCTCCGCACCAGGGAAGACTCCCCACGTAACGGCATTCGGTCCCTCTGGGGTGTTGGTGCGAAGCTCGCCCTTCTTGGTGACCTGCGTGGATCTCCTATCAGCAAAAACCTTCAACCGAAGAAGAAAAAAGTCGACATACAGCATGGTACGTCGCACTAGGCGCCGTCTGCGCGACCAACTCCAACAACTTCGATACCTTGTCCGGCGGCGCAAAGAATTCCAAGTACGCCTTCTGGTACACATACCCGTTCCTCGGTCCCCACCCATGCCTCTCATCCGTACTGCTCGCGCCATCGACCCGGGGCTGAGAGTTGATCGTCAAGAACCCATCGAGGTTAAGCTGAGCCAGGGGACCCGAGATCACCGTAGTCTCCGAAGCTAGAGGTTGGTCGGACCAGGGAAGGGCGGAAAGCTGGCCTTGACAGAATTTGGCGAAAAGGGTCTGGATGTCCTCGATCGTCTGGGGAAGGCCCCAGATCTTTTCGGCGTCGGAGGGGGAGTGGGGGAGAGCGAGGGCGAGTCCATCGAGGTCGCCAAAGGCGGGAGAGGACTGATCGCCCCAGCGACCGTTGGGGAACTGGTGAGGAGCAAGGAATGGGAGTAAGCGCCGGCGGCCGGCCGATGACAAGCGAGCTGAAACCTAAACGCACCTCGTCCCAGTCCTGCGTACGGCTGATGTAAGAACGTTGACGGTTGGACCAGAAGATGGGTCGAGTAGTCTCGGCACGCCTCTTGGACGTAAGACTGAGACGCCAAGGGAGACTGTCGAACAAGCACGAAGGGCCACGTCAGCGGCATGATCAGACCCAAGGTCGCGGCACTCAACAACAGAGACTCACGGCTTGACGATGTCCGAAGTAGCAACAAAGTTCATCTCTTCCAAAAGCATCTCGGTACCCCTGCTGAGGTTCATCGTGTCTGCGCGACCATCCCCTATGTCAGCTGCCTTTCCTTCACCTACCACCTCAAATTCCAAGGAACTTTAGAACTCACAGATATGAAGTCCGTCAATGCCAAGGTTGGCCTCCATGATCTTCTTACACATGTCCGCGACGAACTTGGTCCCCAACTCCCTAACGGCCTTGTCGTCATCCTTGATCGGCTCGAGCATGTCCCACAACTTCTGAGGCACGATCGTCTTGCTGAAGTCGGTACGACGCTTGAAGGCGGCGAAAGTCTGGATCGGCATGATTCCTGGTGCGATTGGGATGGTGATCCCGGCGGCTCGGACGCGACGGGCCCAGTCGATGAAGACTGTGAGTGATAGGGTGAGCTTCTGCGTTTTGAAGGGAAGAAAGGGGGGTAGGAGAACACGGACCATCGGCGTCGTAGAACATCTGAGTGAAGATGATGTTGGCTCCAGCGTCGACCTTGATCTTGAAGTGCCTCATCTCCTCCTCTGGACTCGTACTGCCCGGGTGTCCCTCTGGGAATCCCGCAATCTGTACACCACCTCATCAGCTTCCTTCTCCTCCATCTCGAAACCAAAAACAGACTCACCCCGATATCAAAGTAATCGCCATACTTCTTCCTAATATGCCTCACCAAATCGACGGCATGGTTGAACCCCCCTTCAGTCGCCTTCCACTCCTCCGTCCCCCTTGGCGGATCACCCCTCAAAGCGAGGATGTTGCGACATCCACTATCGTAAGCCTCCTTGAGAGCCGTGTCGATCATCTCGACGGGCATGTTGGTGCAGGTGAGGTGCATGCACGTCTCGAGCCCGAGTTCGGCGTGCGCGGTCTTGACGAACGCGGTCGTCGCTTCGGACGTCGCTCCGCCGGCTCCCCAGCTGTTCCGTAAGATTATAGCCACAAGAGTCAGCTCATGCCCTAGTGCGGTCATCCCGTCGCCACCGTGTCCAGCATCTCCGCCATCCTCCGTACACGCCGAGACTCCGTTCTCTCCGCGCCTCGTCGACACAACAGCACGACCGAACCAACTCACGTAATGTCGACAAACACGGGACCAAGGAGCTTCATCCTCTCGATACGATCGTACAAGTTGACCCATCCGTCGGCCGTCTTGGGAGCTGCCCAGCGATGGAAACGAAACACGAGCGTGTCAGCTCCACGAAAAGGGAAAGGAAGGAGAAAAGAGAAACGAACGAAAGAACTCAAAGCTCCACCACGGCCTGCCATCCCTCTGAGCCTGCGCGATCTTCTCGCTGATCTTGACCATCTGTCCATCCCCCCCAAGTAGTCGGCCATCATCAGCTCGTGCGCTTCACCACCCTCGAAAAAAGGCGCACCTTTTTTAGGTACGAACTGTAAGTTCTACTATAGCTAGGCTTCTGAGGCTGTATAGAGACAGTCATGCTCGTAAGCTCATCTGAACACGAGCGCGCGAGGAGGTCCTTCGAGAGAAAACGTGCGAAGGACACGAACCTTGACTCAAGCGCGAGCGAGGTCGCAGGAAAGGCAATGAAGCAAAGAGAGGAGGTCGAACGAGTTGTGTGGCTGTGCTGAATCTACTTGTCTGCTGTTTTCGAGCGAAGAGCGACGAGTAGCGCAGAGGATGATGGAACGGAAGCAAAGGGCGGCAGCAGGGCATGGGAGGGAAAGCGGCTTCCGCACTAAACGCTCAAGAAAGGCAACTGAGCCTCAGCGGGCCCGTCAGGGAGGGCAATCTCGCGATCCAGGGCCATCCATCGTCGTGGGCAGTTCAAGATTTCTTTCGAGGAAGAAATAGAGAAGGAAGGAAGGAACAGGAGATAAACAAACGAAGCCTGTACACAAAGCGGCGCCCCTCTCACCGCTCTCTCGTAAAACGCCGTCGTACGCGAGTGGGGTAATGCGGACCTTCAGTTTACCCGCCGCCTCGCCACGTCGCCACAAGAAGAGGTAGGGTGATGCAAGTGTTCATTATGGAGAGGAAAAGAAGTAGTTTGACAAATGCTTCTACGAGAACATGCTGTCCGCTCCAGAGCCAGCGCCTCCAGCACCCCTGAACTGCTCCGCCATGCGACGCATCTGCTCGAAAAAACCTTGAGCATGCCGCTCAATCGAGAAGCAAGGAGAAAGAAAGGGACGCACGGTAGGGTCAGACATCAACTCGTTCATGTCGGGCATTCCTCCTCCACCCATCCTGCATGTGTCCCGCTTCGTCAATACTTGCGCGCGGAAGGGAGGGAAAAACGAAGATGGAGACGAACATTCGCTGCAACATGGGGTTGTTCATCAGCTGCTCGAGACCACCGTTGGCCATCATCTGCTGAGCCCTGTTTGGAGTGGAAAGCCGTCAGTTTACGCTCAAGTAGCGGGTGAGAGCGTGACGAACATGTTCATGATGGCGGGGCTGAGGAAACGGCACCACGTCAGCCTCACCTTCCCTCAGAAAAGGAACGAAGAAATAAGGAGAAGAAAGCGCACTTGTTCATCATCGCCGCCATATCAGGCATGCCACCCGCACCCATACCCGGGAATCCAGGGAAGCCTCCCGCACCAGCACCAGCTCCAGCGCCAGCACCACGCGAGTTCGTAGCAACGCTGTCGGCGTCCGCATCCTCGGAAGGTGAAGCGTCGTCCTCGTTCGAAGCGGCGGGCACTCGCGACTTGGCGGTCGCGAGAGAGGACTTCATGGTCGCGTTCTGTGGTGGGAGAGAGGGCGGAAGACACGCGTCAGCTTTCCCACTCATCCACCGTCAAATCCAACTTCCCTCTGCGGCAGCGTCACAAAAAGGGAAGAGAAGTAGGAAAGGGAACGAAAAGCGAGGGAACACACGTTAGGGTCCAACTCCAATCCCTTCTCGTACGCCTCCACAGCGTCCGCGTACTCTCCGCTCGAGAAGAGCGCGTGTCCGAGACGCGAGTACGCCTTGGAGAAGTTGGGGTCGACGACGAGGGCCTGACGGGCGTCCGAGATGGCCGAGGAGTGGTTCTGCAGCTGGGAGTGGGCGGCGGCGCTGCGTTGGGACAGAGGAGGAGGGAGGGTCAGTACGTGCGCGCACGATAGGGCGAGGGTATGTCAAAGAGGCTCGCTAGGGAACCCCGTCTACGAGCAAATGTTCGCCGTGACGGTGAAGTTTTGCGCGAGTATGTCTTCCCTTCAAAGCGAGCGCCTGCACTCCAACAGCAGCCTGACAGAGCGTTGCTGAGCCATCGCCTACTTCTCCACACCTTCTTCCGCTCATACAGCATCACGACCCATAGAGCGAAGCGTGTCCAGTAGTCGCAAGAAGCAAGCCGCTCCTATGCTGCTGCAGCTAGGTGCGACTTTCAAGAAGCTCTCCGGCGCTCCGTCCCACTCGCTGCGCCCTGCCCGCCCCGCTACGAAACCCTCATACAACGAGGACGATGGACGAGGAGTTAATCCACTGTCAGGAGCTCATAGAGAACCACTTGACAAAAGAGACCTGTATCGTACACCGTCCTCGCGAATGCTCCACGCGCCAGCTCCATGGGTCATCTCCGTGCTGCAGCCGAGCAATGGACAAGGAAAGAGGCGCAAGACAATCCCATCTACCCAGAATGACCTCGATAAAGGTCATACTAAGTAGAAGAGTGTCCCTGCTGCCCTCCTCCTTATGCCATCCTCGCCTCCCACGCGCCGCACCTCGCACGTCCAGCCCATGCCCATAAACACGAGAGCTAAACGCGAGAACTCACCGGTTACTCCAGTACACGGCGTTCTCGCCATCCAACTCGATCGCGTCTCCGTACGCCTTGATCGCGCCCTGGTAGTCCTTCTTGGCCATCAACTGGTTCCCCGTCGACTTGGCCTTCTCCGCTCCGGCCTTGTCCTCCGCCGTCGCGGCCTTCTTCTCCGCTACTGGAGCTGCTGCTGGCTGTTGATGGAAGGTGTAAGTGGTGGAGTGGAGGAACGAAGGAAGGGAAAGGGACGAACGGCAGCCTGAACCTTCTGGAGGAGCGAGACGAGCGACTCGGGCTCGATCGAGTACGCCGCCTTGTCCTCCGCTTTGTCGAGGTCGACGCCGAAAGCCTCAGAGATGCATTGACCTGTTCCGACAAAAGTGATGCGAGAAATGAGAGCGAGCGTGTCGTCAGCCACCACGACCCACCGCCACTGCCGGAGACGGGACCAACGCACTAGCGACCTCGATGCCCTCCTTGTCGTCCTCCTTGATCGACCCGTCGGCGAGGGAAGCGTTAAGGAATGAAATGATCTGGAATGCGACTTTCTTCTGTGCGGACGCCATCGTTGCTACGTGTGGGAAAAAGAGAGATAAGCGAAACGTTCCTCCGCCTTCCAGGCCACGCACTCACCTCTCCGAGCCGAGAGACCGGACGGAGCGGAGAGACGCCGGGAAGTGCACACGTGGCGACGTGAGGACTGCTTCCTCGCGCTTCTGGAAGATCCTCGCAGAGTCTGGCTTGCTATTCGCAAGACTGAACAGTTCAAACAGACTTCTACTACTATTAGTGATGCCAAAAATGAAGGCTCTACCAAATATAGGACCATCCCTCCGCGGCGGCCTCCTCTTCGTGTTCCGTCTTCGGCTCTGTCACTTACCTCCCTTTCTTTCTCCCATTGCTTTTGAGCAACTGAGTGCACCTCTAAAATGGCGGTACGCTGGTGTCGAGGGATTCTCCTCCTCCTGCTCGCCTTCCCCTTCCCTCCAATCGCGGCGGGCCTCGCGGGGAATCCAGCGTGTTTCTGTGGCTGCGTGAGTCGAAGTTCCCGTTCTGACTCTTTTGAAAGCGTAGCTGAGAGAACGTCCTCATCAACTGGCAGGACGTCTGGATCCTCATGTGAGTACTGTTGTCCGTGACCCCCGCGGACGTCTCGGTGTCTGTCAGGCGGTGCATCGCTCATCCAATCACCGCAAAAAGAGATTGGTTATTTTGGCTCTTTAGTTGGTCTCCTCTCCCCGTCTACGAGTATAGCTTTGATAGTTAGCACCGTATCAGGCACTCCGACCCTGGTCTACAATACTGCTTGGGGCGGAGGGGGACACTGGCGATGGTACGGAGGCGGAGGGTGGACGTTCGCGACCTTTAGTTCGTGATCTCTCTCATATCCTGTCCGTCCTACAGCTCTGAGCCAGATCATCCACACAGTGGCTATCTGCATCGTCTTCGTCGTCCGTACCCGCTCCTTCCCGCCCACTTCTCACTAAACACTGACGTGTTCCCCCGCCCTTCAACTTTGTAGCGAGAATTCCAGCTCTGTGGTCCCCCATCCCCCGACGACGACCTCGATGACCCCTACCCAATGTACGCCTACCCATACGGAGACCCTTACGTCAACCCCTACTACGACCCGTACCTCGAGAGCGGGAAGAGGAGCAGCAAGAGCTCAAAGTCGAGAGGTAGGAAGAGGGAAATGAAGGTGAGCGAGGAGATGAGAGGTAGGGCTGGAGAGAGCTCCAAAGCTAGAGAGGAAGTGAGTTGTTATGGCTTGGAGGGAGGTGTACAAGTTACTTTACTGATCGGGGGTGCTGGGATTCGCAGAGATTGAATCGAGGGAGGGAGGAGGAGGAGGGCGAGGAGGAGGACAACTCGGAGGAATCGGTTTGAGACTGATGGTGGCGTACATAATACTCGTAAACCTTGCACAAATGCCGCCGTTCTCCTACTAAAACCACCCTTGGACCAGAAAAAAACTCGTCAAGCCAATCAAAGCCGGTTTTGGAGGCACTCTCTAGCAACGTTGATGCGACCGCACGCGCCGCGACGACGAGGTTCACGACAAAGACGGTGACGGAAAGGACTTTGGTAGCTTTTGGATCTCTTATGGGTCACGGTTATGTATGGGCGTCGATTATGACATGTACATAGGCAAGATTTTTCGGGCCTTGAGTGAATCGGGCGAGCAGAGACGGCAGTAGAGAAGAGGTACGTGGCGCTTGCTCGCGGAGCGATGTTTGTGAAATCGACGTTGAAGGGATAGTTTCGAGAACGTTGACTGAAAGTGTCAAGTGGACGATTTACCGATGGTCGGAAGCTCTCTCGGGGACAGGAACACCAATGGAGCGATCAAAAGTATCGTCTCGTTGCCAAGAGTAGCAAGAAAGGGTGTGTAAAAACAACAAAGGGTGTAGAAAAACGAACATCAAATCTAGGAGCGGAGAATCGCTTAAAGGTCCCTATAGTCACACATCAAGTCAGCAGACATCCTCAAGCTTCAAAACAAGACGAGCGAGACTGACTGGGAGGCCTTGCCCTTCTCGCCCTTGGCCGACTTGGAAGGAAGAAGCTCCGAGTGGATGTTGGGGAGGACACCACCCTGGGAGATGACGACGTGGCCGAGGAGGCGGTTGAGCTCCTCGTCGTTGCGGATGGCGAGCTGGAGGTGACGGGGGATGATACGCGACTTCTTGTTGTCACTGAAAGCAGAGGAGTGTCAGCTTCTGGGTAGTGACAAAAGAAAAGTATAGCAAGAAACTAACCGAGCGGCGTTACCGGCCAACTCGAGGATCTCGGCAGCGAGGTACTCGAGGACGGCGGCGAGGTAGACTGTAAACAACAAAGCGCGCGCCCGCGCCCAAGTCAGCCAACACTCTCGCGCGCACCAGAGATAGTGAGAGAAACGGACCAGGAGCACCAGCACCGACACGGGTGGCGTAGTTGCCACGACGGAGGAGACGGTGGATACGACCGACGGGGAACTGGAGGCCGGCCTTGGCCGAACGCGACTGGGCCTTCGAGTCGGCACCGGCCTTGGCTCCCGACTTTCCTCCAGACTTGCCACCAGAAGACATTGTTGATAGAAGTTGTGTAGGGGGGTGGGTAGGGGTAGTGCGAGAAAGTAGTGCGAGAAGCGGAGTGTGTGGGAGGAAGGAGAGAGAGGGAGCGCGGGACGAGGCCAGCCAAAATACGGGCGCGCGGCGGGCGAGCAAGAGTTAGTGACAGCGTGTACCCTGCGCTGCCCGTCAACACTTCTCGCTGTAGTTGAAGGATGTCTGATAGCAGAAAACTATATATATAGTATATAGACTTTAGCTGCAGCTTTGGAGCACCTCCCGTGAGCTACAACCTTGGCGAGCACACACAAGAGACAGCTGTCACTAAGTCACGTGAGACCCGACCTCGAGTTAGGATCTTTGTTGTTCGCGCCTGTCAAGAGCTCCTGCAACCTTTCTGGACGTGTTCTTGACCTGGACCAGTGTTATTACATGTATATAATTATATCTCATCCATCAAACTTGCACTAATTCTCGCGAGAGTCCCGCCGAGCGCGAAAACCTAAGTCGAGGTCGGGCAAAGTGACACGCTGTCACTTTCAGGTGGCGCCCGCCCCTCGCCGATCCATGACTTCCCCCCCTCGCGCGCTCCCTCCCTTGCCTTCCTTCCTTCACCTCACACTCTCCCTCAACCCTCAACCATGGCTCCCGTACGTTCGCACACTTTACACTATTCCATTCCTACACCTACTTCGCCCTCCCTTCGTGCACCATCGCTGACCTCCCTCGTCGCCCTCCTCGCTCGTTCCGCGAAACAACAGAAACCCGCATCCAAGGCCCCCGCTTCGTCCGCCACCGCTGGCAAGGCCCCCGCTGGCAAGGCTCCTGCCGGCAAGGCTCCCGCCAAGAAGGCCGTCAAGAAGACCCCCGCCGCCGACGGTGACAAGAAGAAGTTCGTCGCGTCTTCCTGTTTGTGTGACGGAGCGCGCGAGTGCTGACCAGTGCCCTTCGTGTTTGTAGGAAGAAGAAGACGAGGAAGGAGACGTACTCGACCTACATCTACAAGGTCCTCAAGCAGGTTCACCCCGACACGGGTATCTCGAACAAGGCGATGCTCATCCTCAACTCGTTCGTCAACGACATCTTTGAGCGCATCGCCGGCGAGGCGTCCAAGCTCGCCTCGTACAACAAGAAGTCGACCATCTCGTCCCGCGAGATCCAGACCTCGGTCCGTCTTATCCTCCCCGGAGAGCTCTCCAAGCACGCCATCTCCGAGGGCACCAAGGCCGTCACCAAGTGTCAGTCTCCTTCGTTCTCGTGTTGTTTGGCAAGGAATCGGGCGCTGACTTGTGCTCTCTGGCAAACCAGTCTCTTCGTCCAAGTAGACTTTGTAAAGCCTAGTCGGTGGAAGTTGAGCGGAAGAGGGAGGAGCTTAGCTTATTACGTTCGGTTTTCGACGCGTCCCCTCCCCGAGGGTTCGTTTGTTTGTTGTTATCATCTGTTGGCCGTCAGGCCCCTCACATCTACCGATCTTGTCAAATGAAGGAGAGGGAACAACACTCTGTCATGACAAAACTACATGATCATGTCTGAACCGAGGAACATGGAGATCACATCTAATCTCAGCCTCAAAACACGGCATGACGGCGCGCGTCGAACAAGTCCCCCTCCTTCTCCGCTCGATACGGTGGCTAGGATCGCTTGCCAAGAGCCAAAACACGTCGAGGTACATTGTGCTTCTATTTGGGCGGCCTGGTGCTGGTCGTTCTCGATAAAGAAACGCGTAGATGAGGAAGAATGTCGGACGTGGTTGCACGGGGTGTGGCACGACACGTCCTCTACAGCCTTGTAACGTGCCTTGTTCGAACAACGGGAATCAATACATGCGGAGCCACTATATTGACCCTGTCTGCTTTATATGAGGAAACGTAGAAACGGAACGTGGCGTAATCAGGAAATTGTGTGTGTGGTGGATCGTCTAGAGATTCTAAACGCATTTGTCGCCGCAACGGGCGAATCCAGAGAGGCAGGAGACTGCAAGGTCACAGCTTGTGAGAAACATAGCTGACAAAGTTGGTAAGCCTGACACGTACTGGCAACACATTCGTCGTTGAGACACGTCACGCTGCTGACGCCAGGAAGAGCGAAACAGTCGCCGCCGGAGCCATCCCTGACACAGCCTCCGTAGCTCGTGTCGTGAGCTCGTCAAAATCGATGCACTGATGGTCCTGAATTGTCACTTCTCTGGATTGAAGATGCTTTGAAGAGTTGACCGACTTCAAAGTTGCCTGAAGGAAGAGCGCAAGCACATTGTTCGGCGGGACAGGCGGGGTAAGCCTGGGATGACAAACGGGGTGAGGCACCAGCTCAGTAGAGACGTTTGTGCTCACCTCCAGACACTTTCGCTTTGATTGTCCAACTTCCACTGAACCAATCCACTCACTTCGTCCTACGACCATCCTCGTTACGTGTAACCTTATCTTCACGACAATGCCGCCTCTCATCGAGAGAACCTCACGTTCTCCTAACGCACAACGATAGAGGGAAAAAATCGTCTAATTTCACCTCATGTTAAGCTCTTACCAACCTTCCTGCTACCACCGCCGGCAGTTCAATGACGAGGAGCGGCCGTCGGCGACCAAGTCTCGGGTTTGTAGTGGTCGTCGGGATTCCCTCCAGTCGGCCTTGCGTTCGCTTTCGCTGGTGAGGCTCACGTTGATTAGCGACGCTCTTTCGATTCCCGACGATCAAATTCCAGTGACGCACCAAACTCCCTCCTCAACCTCGCCTTCTCCCTCTCTCCGATCGTGCCCTCCTTCTTCTCCCCCGCGTTCTCTCCTGGTGGTGTCGGTCTCTCCGGTGCTTGCGGAGGTGGTGGTGGGAAGGGTGAGGGTGGTGGTGAGGGTTGGAGTGGGGATGATGGGACGGAGGAGCCAGGTGTGGGTTGAGGTGGCGGTGCCGTGGGGGGTTGGTCGTTCGAGAGGGAGGCGGAGGGGAGAGCGTGGGGTTCAACGGGGGTTTCGAGTGCTTGGAGCTGTTGAGGGAAAGTATCACTAAGATCAAGTTAAGAAGACAAGTTGGCAGAAGGAGGAACGCACCTTTTCGAGCTGGTACTGTTGCTCAAGACGCATCACGTTCTCCTTCAACCTCGCCTGCCTCAACATGTCCTGCTCCAGCTCCTCCATACTCGGCGCTTCTCTTCTGGTTCTCCTCATCCACGAACTCCACTGCACTGTCACCCCCAGCCGAGCCGCAAGCCACGCGTGGTCGTCAGCCTTCGGCCAGCACGCGTCACGAACTCCGACGCGGATGATTCGCTGGACTGACCGGGAATCGACTGGAAGCCGTACTCGCTGAGAGGCTTCTTGACGGCATACTCGACTGTCCTCTTTGCTGCTCGCCAGTTGTCTGGAGCTGTAACATTCTTTTGTCAGCGAGCATCTTGTAGCAAAGTAGAGGACGACGGACTCTCGAGCGACGGGCGTTCGTAGAAGCGGTTTCCTTCGAGGTCCGTCCCGACAAAGAACTTTTCCTTGCCCAAGCGGAAGAATCTCGCTGTTCTGCGCAACATAGTGATAAAAGTTGTTGGTGTGAGCGAAAGCAAGCCAACGTCGGCGAGGTCTCCGAGCGAAGCGAAGCGAGACTTGGCCTGAGTTGACGGACACAGCGACAGCTTCACGCCGCCCGCGATATCTCTGTTTCATCTGTAATCATTCCTACACATACTCTAGCAGCAGCGATGCTACTTCTACCTCAGCTCTTACTCGTAACAACAGCCACAGCCGCCGTCGTCCAGCTCCCGTTCTCTGCTCCAGCACCAGCACGAGACGCCACCCTCAAGGTCCTCCAGCAGCCTGGCAGCTCCTCCCCGTCCGACTGGCCCTACAGACCGGTCGAATGGGGCGAGGTCAACATTCTGCATACTACTGATACGTATGTCCAGCTTCGTCGCTTGAACTAGAGTTGAAGCTGAGGGGGGGCGAGGGAACAGGCACGGATGGCTGCTGGGGCACCAGCGACAGGAGGCGAGCTTCAGTGGCGATTGGGGAGGTTCGTACCGCTTCCTCTTGGGTACAAGAGTGAGGCTGATAGCCAAGATTCAGATCTGTACTCGTTTGTGACGAGGATGAAGGAGGAAGCGACGAGGAGGGGCGTCGACCTCCTGCTTGTCGATTCAGGCGACCGTGTTGATGGGAATGGATTGGTTGATGGAGAGCCAGAGGGGCACGTCAAGGGGTGAGTTCATCCTTTCTTCAACTCATAGTTTGAATGGTGCTGATCTTGATGGTATGACATAGCTACACAGCGATGAAGTTCTTCAAAGAGATGCCCTACGACGGTTCGTGACTACCCCGCACATTCCTCTCCTTCGCTGCTCACACCACCGTTTCTTTTGAACCATGCAGTGATCACGACGGGCAATCACGAGCTCTACAAGTACCCCGTCGCGTTATCGACTTACCAGAACCTCGCGGCGCACTACGGCGACCGATACCTCACGTCCAATGTCAACCTCACCATGCCGGAAACGGGCGAGAGCGTTCCGTCTGGAAAGAGGTATAGGAAGTTTAAGACGGAGATGGGGAGGAATGTCACTGCTTTTGGACCGCTGTTCTTCTTCAAGGGTGCGTCCAATGTGGAGTTGTGTGTGACGGAGATAGGGGGCTGATCGTTGAATGCACCCGAGGACAGCTCACGACAAAGGCATCACGATCCAGAAGCCCTCCGAGATGATCAAGGAAGCGTGGTTCCAAGAGGCCATTGCCGTCAGACCCGACTTTTTCCTTCTCGGTCAGTCAACAAACCAGAAATGCGTCCCCTATCCGCGCTGACGTGGTGTGGTCGCGTCGCAGTGGGTCACATGAGCATCAAGGGGCAGGACGACTCGGAGTGGACGACGATCTTCAATGCTATCAGATCGGTGCATCAGGATGTACCGATCTTGATCTTTGGCGGTCACCATCATGTGAGCTGCTTTGTCGAGGTTCAGTCGGGTGAAGGAGCTGATTCGTGAGCGCGGGAGTAGATTAGGGATTGCGTGCAGGAGGATATGAGGTCCATGTCTCTCGCTTCGGGGAGGTATATGGAGACTGTGGGATTCATGAGTGCGTTGACTGAGTCGCTCACATCTTGGAAAGAGGAGCTCGAGGAGCTGATGCCGGTGGTGCAGGTGTGAGCGGGTTGAACGACGACCCAGAGCTGCCGCTCAACTTCTCGAGGAGGTATTTGGATCAGAACCGCAACACCGTTCGTCCAGTGTCTATTGGCACTGTTTGAGCATGTGCTGATCAGCGTCAATACAGTATAAATACCACGCCGGCGAGGGCTTTGATACCCCCAAAGGCCTGCACCTCAGCAAACAGATGGGCCTCGTCGCGTCGACTTTCAACCTAACTTATCAATTCGGAACGTCACCACAAGGTCAGCTCAGCCCCAAATCTTCTGAAAAGTGCTTTCCCTGACGGTTGCAAGAGCACCAGCCTACTACCTCGGTCGCTACCCGCACACTTCGCAGAAATCGCTCCTCAACCTCATGACCAGCAAGGTCTTGCCTCTTCTCATCGATCGTCCAGATAGGCCGTATCCGAGGGTCACAATCTTGAACAGCGGAAGCATCAGATTCGACATTTTCAAGGGGCCGTTCACGAGGAATGATCAGGTGCGTGCAGGTTTTGTGGTCGGGGAAGGTGACGTGGGGACGTCGCAAGTTGCTGATCGGTGTTTTTGCTTCATAGTGGATCATCCTGCCTTTCAGTATGCCTTTCATCCGTCCTCTGCTTATAACGTATACTAACTCCACCGCTCACCCTTCCAGCCAATAACTTTGAATACATCCGCGGCGTCCCCTCTCGAGTCGCCAAGAAGCTCCTGCCCTACCTCAACCTCGTAGGCGAGCACGGCGTCCTCCCATCCACTCTCCTCCAATCCCCCTCCGCGCTCTCCGCGTCCATCGAACACATCTATCGCAAGCACGAGAGGGAGAGCTACGAGGCCTTCGTCTCGTCCGTTAGTCAGGAGGAGGGGGAGAAGCGGACGGTCGGGTATGTCACGGTTGATAAGTGTCCGGGGTTGGGAGATGATGTACTGCATAAGCCGGTGCCGCATGCTTGGCAGCCGACTTTTGTGAGTACGGAGTTGGAGGTGGGCGTCGGGGAGGAGGAGAAGGTTGATGTGGTGTTCTTTGATTGTGCGTTCGCTCTCTTCTGCCTGCTTTGATGAGGGGGAGGGTGAGCTGACGAGTTACTTTTATTATGTTCTAGTTATTCAACCCGATATCATCGCGGCCTTGAACCACCTTCAGAAGGAGAAGGAGTTCTCGGCAAAGGATGTGGGACTCTACATTTCGACATTGAGCGCCAACACGTTGATGCAGGAGTACGCGATGAAGGCGTGGAACTAGATGAGCACAGATAGAACCATGATGTAACTTGTCTCAAATCACATTATTCCTCGCCGATCTTGGCAAAGGACAAAGCGGAATTCGATCGCGCTCCGAAGAACTCCTGTCTGCTGCCGCCGACTGGCGTGTGGCCTCATGACAAGCACGCTCCCTTTCCACTCGGCTCGGACCGTCCTCGGCCTTGAGACTTTTGCAATACTTTCTTCGCTGCTAGCCACCATCCCTACAAGCATGGATCGTTGCAAGACTCGTCGTCAGATCCCTTGCGAGCTTTGTCGGGTCCGTCTTGGCCGCTTCGCCCCAAAGCAAGTCGAGCTGCGACGCTGATACCAACACAGACCTTGCGGCGACGCTGCGAGTGGGTGAATGGGGTTGAAAAGTGTTTGAGGTGTGCTTCCGGAGGATCACCCTGCAGTGGGCCCGTCAAGTTCGTGCTCTCGCCTTGGATCGGGCAGACGTGGCTTTACAGCTGATAGCGACGCTGATTGACCCAGAGCTGGGCAAGCAGCGTTGAAGAGACTTCGAGACCGATCAGCACCCAGCATCAGTGCTACTTCATCGAAGTCTCAGATTATCACAGCAGAGCTCTCGTCGGCGTTGCGGTTCCATCTCGTCGACTGTGAGTTGGCTGACCCAGCGTGACATGGGCTGGCATTTGTTTCCTGGCCGCAGGTCGCGACCTGACGTTTCGACGGGGATTGTTTTTTGTGATTTAGTTCAGGTTCAGCAACTGTCGAGTGGACCGAAGGGACTCTTCATTCCTAAATATCACCTTCCTATCGAGCTGCCAGACTTGGACCGCGAGTTTCGACGGAGCGGAGGTTACGGGACCGACTTTCCAGCGATGAACGATGTGAGTTCCCTTCTGACCACACGAGGGTACTGTGCTTACACAAAAGATAGCTTCTCGTCCTGGTGTACATGGCCGAAGCCGCTTGTCGCTCCACCCACTCCCAGCTAGTCGGCACCCTCGCCAGCGGCGAGCTCATCCCCTCTTTCGACACGTTCCACGTCAGCCCCGACTGCTGTCCATTCGATCTTGGACTTCGTCGAGCTAGCGCCATCGCCGCTATACAAAAACATATAATAGGACAAATGGACGTAGTGCTCGACGCCGACGTGGACATAGCGCGTGCGGGGGAGTGGGTGGCGCTCGTTGCGGGCCTTTACGAGCGCTTGATGGTATTGCCGAGTCACGATCACCACGGGAAAGGAGTTGTCATCCGGTGCTACCAGAGAAGCACCGTCTTTCTCAAAGACCCTCGGGTGCCGTTGGCGCAGAAGGAGGCTATCCGGGTGACTCGAGCTAATTGCAAGGTTAAGGTCAGTTGTGCTTGCCCTTACACGCTTACTAGAGCCCTGGAGCTCATAATTCGTCTAGGTTGAGTCTGCAGGTGCTCCAGCTCCACCGGAGCAAGGCTCAAGGCGCGTCCCTACGGTTCTAACCGAGACTCCTAGTCAAGCTGAATAGGATCGAGTGGATAGAAAAACGATTCCTCCGCCATTACCAGCCCTTAGTTCGTCGTTTCTATACACTTACTCTCAGCTACCGCCTCAAGAAGCCGCTGCAAGATACTGGGACGAAGTCATCAGCCCGTTGGAGCGCCACGTAGCTTCGATCGCTAAGCGCTCTGCCCTCTTCCTCGACCATACTCCGCGGTTTATCCCAACGGCTTTCGTTGAGATCAGCAGCGCTCTCGACTACATACACAATGCGTGCAAAACCATTGTTTCGGTCTGCGCATTGACGTCTCCAGATCAGGCCGACCGGCGGATTTCGTTTGCCGTCAGAGGGTTCCTCACCGTTGAAGGCGTAACGGTGAACCACTATCTACGCCTCAAGCAACTAGCTTCAGGAAGTGGCTTGCCTCACACGCTGGCAAGATTGGGTGGTCAGGAACGGGACCACGTCCTCCTTTCCCGCATCGCCGAACGGTTGGGAGTATTGCAGGTGCGTCAACGGTCTTCCACGTGTGAATTGAGCTGGATTCATTGCTTTTCTCAGTCTATCATTAGCAGTAGCAACTACTCGTATGACCCAAGCGGGTCTTTCAGGGTCCCGTTCGATCACATCAAAGCCGCGATACTTGGACTTTGGCCGGGCGCCCGTCAATTGCTCACTTTGGCTGATCTTGACCCGTGCGTGTACACAACTATAGAAAATAGGGTTTTCATTTCTTAACTCACCTTGTAGCTTAATCTACTGCCTTCGGTATCTTGCGTTCTACGACCCCGAAGCCTGTCGTCTCTTGGCTGAAGCTAGAGATGCTCAACACCGCCTACTCGGTGTCGAGGTGGACGAGTCCGAAGGTCAGTGTCCATCCGCTCTGGAAATAGATGGCTTTCTGATGACTCCATGGAACAGGTTTTTCCAGAGGGTCACCCGGATCTAGCTGTTCAAGCGAAATGCCGCCGGAAGACGTGGCGGATACGTTGGTGCAAGAGGTTTTGGCAGAAATAGAACGAAGACGTTGAAGATGGCTTCTATTCCACGCACCTCTTTTTATCTTCGTACCGGCAAAAGCATACTGGGAGGAATTTTGCTTCTTTCCCGACACGCCACACATCCGCTCGTCTCTCAATGATCTCAACCTAGAAGAAACCGTGCAACAAACAAATTTTCAAGCACATCGTACAGATCCTTCCCCAAGCTACGCTCAATCCCTAGCGACCTCATGGGCCATACTCTTCCACTTCGTCTTCGTCCTCCCTCCCTCCCCCCACTTCTCCCCCAGATAATCCGTCAACCACTCCATGAGCGTCCAATACGCTCCTCTCATCCCCATCGAGTGATCCGAGTCCGTGAACATCCTAAATCTGTACCCCTTGACCCGAGCTACTGAGAGTCGGTCGAGGAGAGCTGCGGTGTTGAGGAAGTGAACTGGGTGCGAGATGACGTGTCAGAGGTGCTGGCGGGAAATGGTGAGGAGGGGGAAATCGCGAACCGTTGTCATCACCGGATCCGTGCGCCAGCGCATAGTCCGCGTTTTTGAACCCATCCATCCTTGTGATGGCACTTGCGTCGTACCCAGCTTGGTTGAGTTTCGGCGTCGACATGTAGCGCTCCGTGTCTGCGTCGCGGGCGTTCAGCGTCAGCAGATGATTTTCTACTGGAGACGAAGATTAAAAAAAGCGTACAGATAGAATCGTAGTACCTCCAGTCCGTCACGGGGGCGACCGCCATGCCCAACGTAAAGACAGACGAGTTGGCTTCGATGATCTTGGTCGTCAGGAACCCACCGTATGACTGGAATTACCACCGGCGTCAGCTCCCATTCACTGTGACCTCATCTCAAAAACCCTAACCCATCCCCAAATGCCAACCCTCTTCTCATCGATGTAATCCTGCGCGGCGTAATGCCTGACCTCGCTTGTCAGCACACATCCTGCCCACCGCACCCAGCAAAAACCAGCTCACCTAGCAACAGCAATCGTATCGTTCGCCTCCAAAATCCCCAACCTGTTCCTCACTGGCATCCTAAACTCCCTTCCCTTGAACCCAGTACCACGAGGATCAACGAACACGATGATGTAGTTCATCGACGTGCAGAGGAAGTGGTGCCAGTCGCGGGCGAAGACGGTTTGGACTTTTTGGGAGTTGGGACCGCCGTACCTAGATGATCAAATAGATTAACTCGGTGCTGCGATAAGCAAGGAGTAGAAAGCGTACACGGAGAACAAGACGGGGTACTTGGTGCGACCCGAGACGTCCATCATCGGCGGTTTGAGCTCCATCACGTTCAAAGCTGCCCCCAATCTCCATCAGCACCCTTTCTCCAACCTCAAGAAGGATGCAAACTTACCGTAGCCCTCAGTCTCAACGGTCGTGTACGTGATCTCCGCCTTCATGAAGTCGGCATCGACTTTGGCGAGCTGAGCGTTGTCTGTCAAGACGTCCTTGAAGTCTGTTCCTCGCTTCAAATCAGTTCTTTACGTTTACAAGTCTGTACTTGGTGCAGAAAAGTAACTGACCTTTATCGTCGACCTTGACCAACCGCTGCCACGGAATCCCTGGTCCCTCTGCACTCCCCGCACCACCGTCAGCTTTTCTCTGCTCAGATTCACCTGCAGAAGCAGAGAGCGCACCATAGCTCAGAACATAAAATCCAGCAAACGGAGAGAAACTGGTCCTATGGAACCCCCTCTCCTTCGTATCACTCAACGCCGTCGGAGCCTCAGGCTTCTCTCCCGCTTTCAGCTTCGCGAGCGCGTCGGTTGAGGGAAGGGGCACGGAGTAGAGATGCCTCTCGATCGAAGGGTTCGCGGCGATGAAGTACCTGTGGGTTTATCCTTATCAGTACAAAACAAAATGAAAGAGGAAGAGGAAGGGACTCACACCAACCCTCTCTTGACATCAACCGCCTCGATATTCCCATCGACCTCCCACTGCCCTTCAGTCAAAAACACAG
This sequence comes from Pseudohyphozyma bogoriensis, assembly GCA_024364755.1. Classification (NCBI taxonomy): domain Eukaryota; kingdom Fungi; phylum Basidiomycota; class Microbotryomycetes; family Chrysozymaceae; genus Pseudohyphozyma; species Pseudohyphozyma bogoriensis. Next base: position 53,775 of record JALBUQ010000140.1, read on the forward strand.
GCTCCGCCGCATCAGGGGGAGAGTAGTACGCGATATGATTGAACCCTTGCGAGTTGGGAACGACGTCGAGGTAGCCTGGTGGGTAAGTCGGGATAGGGGCCGCAGCGTCGGCGGCAGAGTGAAGCGCGATGGTCGAGTCGATGCCGACTATGGATTGGTCCTGCTCGTTTCGCCGTCAATCTAAAGCATCCTTTGACTCTGATCAGAAAAAGGGACCCACACTCTCCACCCAACCTCCATCAACCTTCTCGAAATCCACCTCCCTCACAACTTTCCCCCAAATTTCCTTATCGCCCTCCTCCGCCTCTTGCAACCCAACGACAAACCTCCACACCCTCAGATGGTTCCCAATCCTGTTGGTCGCCTTCACCATCAGATCCTCCTTCCCGACCCACGTAACCTCGGTAATGACGACGTCGTTTGCGTCGAAAGCGTTCTCAAAGCGGAGGGAGTAGGTCGAGGAGAGGACGCGCGGGTCGAGTGTCGGTGGTGAGGTTTCGGCGATGGGAGAAGCGGGAGAGGGGAGGGAGAGGAATTTGAGGAGATCAAAAACTTGAAGTTTAACGAAGGGGTTCGGGTAGCCGGGCTGTACGCGGGGGTTCACATGTTAGCTCACGCTGCTGCCCTCTAGTCCTTGCGAAACAACAGAACGGACCTTGGGGTACCTCATGACCGTGCTGGTGGGGTACGGCTCCGCGCCAGGTCTCCAATGATCAGAATTGTAGATTGGGAATTCGTACTCTGGCACGTTCTGCTCGTCGAACGACAGGAACGCAAGGCGCTGGCCATCGGGCGACCACCAGAGCGTGCTGTCGGCCGAGTAGACCTAGAAGAAGGGACCGTCAGTCATACGCCCTACCATACAAGAAAGTCGCCGCCTTCACCTCCTCCTCATAGACCCAATCTGGCACGCCATTGAACGTCGTCGGACTCCCATCGACCGTGACCCTGATCGCTTCTTCTCCCTCCACTTTCGGCGGGTTTTCGTAAACATAGAGGTCATTCGCCCTCACGAACGCGATGTGGTGGTCGACGGGCGAGAACGTCGTGTAAGCCGTATGAGGAGGGAAGGTCGGGGACTGAAGAGGCACGGTTTGGCCGGTGCTGATGGTGTGGACGTAAAAGTTGGCGTGGGAGGAGTGGCGCCATTGCTGCGTGGGTGCGGATAAAGAGGGAGAAGCGGCAGGGGGCAGGGTTAGAACACGTGTTTCCAGCATGGCAGCCGAGGAGATTGAGGGACAGACTTTAACATGGTCGGCATCAAAGAGGACATATTTGAGATCCTGAGAGACCTTGAAACGCGTCCATTCGAGCTTCGCTCCTCGTGACTGTGCATCAAAAGCGAAGTGCAGCGAGTCAGTCCATGTGTTCGCAACATCAGAGCTGAGAGCAATCAAGAAGCAGAGGAGAGACAAGCGCACGTCTGTGATATCTTCTCCTGCTACAAGCACTCTCGACGAGTTTGAAGTCACGTCCTCAAGGACGATGCTCCCATCCTGCGTCCTGTAGCTGTACACTCCGTCTCCCGCTGAGAGTAGAATTCCCGCATCAGCTTCGTGCTCGTGGATTACCAAGAAACACAAACTTACCTTCACCCAGCCAATCGAACTCCTTTCTCTCGGGGTAGAACGTGCCGTTTGCGACATGCTGCCAGCTGATCGGCTTGAGGCCTTGTCCGTGGTACGAATGCTTGCCGGAGAACCAGTGCGATCCGAACGAGGTGATGACGAGGACGGAGAAGAGGATGAAGAGGAATAGGAAGCAGAAAAAGCGTCGTCGCTATGTGAAATAACATCTGATGAGATCATGGAAAGACCAAGGGAGGGCACGGGGACGTACTCTGGTCTTAGCGGAGCTGGACGATGCAGCCCAATGCGATCTCGCTCCTCCACCCAGCTCCAACCCACTCGCATTACTATCGACCAACCGCGCGTTCTCGTCCTTCATCTCATCTGAATCCTCTACATACTCTGCTGCACCCCCACTCAACGCTGCACCCTCCCTCTCGAGCTCCCCCTTCTCGCGCATGAACTCGACGTCGGACGAAGCAGCGGAAGACTGGTCGTCGTCTTCATCGAGTTTCTTCTTGTCGAATGGAAGGAAAGGGTCGAGCTGAAGGGAGAAGGAGGAGAGGTGTGGAGGGGGAACGATGTCGGAGAAGGAGCGGCGGGGAGGGGTGCTGTCGTCCGACGGGGAGGTGAAGGCGAGGACGGGCGGGAGGAGGGGCGACGCCATCGAGGCCTCGTGGAGGTCTCTAGATCCAGCTGCTTCTCGTTCGTCCGTGAGCGTCGAAGTAGTGCGAGAAATGAAGGGAATTGGCAGGAGGACAAGCGAGGTGCGCCACCGAGCACGCGGCCGATCTCCCGGGGCCGCCCCCAAGTCGCGAGACTTTGACCCATCCATTTCTCTCTCTAACTCTCACAATCACCACCACTTCACTTCTTGCACGACTTTCCCGAACTACTGCAACTATAGCTAGAAACGCCATGTCGCTCCCCGTCCTCCGCCTCTCGCGCGCTCGCGTCCCCTTCGCGCCCATCGCATCCACCTCTCGCCTTCACTCGACGACGACGAGCAGTGCCATCAACCCTCACTCATCCATCTCCCACACCTACGCCTTCAGTCCCGTTGGCACGACCTCAGCCTCCACCAACATCCCTTACGGCGACCCTTCGCTCGCTTCGGCGTCGTACCTCCCTCCCGACCCTTCCTCCTCCTCAGCACCGACATCAACATCGGAGGAGGTACCAGAGCTAGAGTTGACGGCGAGGGAGAAGGAGATCATCGAGAAGATCATCCGAGTCGACCAAGCGGGCGAGTTGGGCGCCAACACGATCTACGAGGGCCAGCTCGCCGTCATGAAGCTCCGGGGCAACAAGCCCGTCGCGGACCTCATCCAAGAAATGTGGGACGGCGAGAAGAAGCACATTGCCGTCTTTGACAAACTCCTCACGGAGCACAACGTCCGACCGACGGCGTTGTACCCGCTTTGGAGAGTCATGGGGCTGGCTTTGGGGGCAGGAACAGCAATGTTGGGGACTAGGGCTGCTATGGCGTGTACTGAGGCTGTGGAGACGGTGATCGGGGAGCACTATAACTCGTTTGTCCTTGCTCCTTTCCCCTCTCCTTCTTCGATCCGTGCTAACACACAGGAAACGAACTGCGACGCGTAAACAGACAAGTCCAATCCCTCTCTTCGCCGACCTCCTTCCCCTCCTCCTCTCACCCTCAAATTCAGCGTCTCAAATCCATCCTCGAGGAATTCCGGGACGACGAGTTGGAGCACCTCGATACGGCGGTGAAGAACCAGAGTCAGCAGGCGCCGGCGCATGCGTTGTTGAGTGCCGTCATTGCGGGGGGTTGCAAGGTCGCTATTGAGGTTAGTAAGAGGATTTAGAGAGACTGTAAGGGAGCGGTGGGTGTTGTTTGAGGCGTTTTGAGGGAACGGGAAAAGGCGGTTTCGAGAGCGGTCGTGAGGCTTCGGATTGTCGCAGGCGTGGAGGGGTTTCTACGTAGCTGAGGCTCAAGGCGGAGGAAGACGAACTTTGTCTCTCAAAGTACCCTCTATTAGCTAAGTCTATCTCCTTGTTCATCATCTTCTGCATCACTGCGCTCGAAGGGAACGCGACAAGGAACGACGGACTCAAGCCTCGACCACGTGTTTTTGCGCCCGCGCTCTCTCTCTCGTCAGCTTACTCGTTCTCATCTGACTCGCTTGCTACGCACCACCCATTATCCGCCCTTTGACTCCTCGACCTCTCACCGATCATGTCGCCACCGAATCGGGCGTCAGCGATTTCTTGCCATTTACGAACTGACTCTGGACGAGGACCGTAACTCCTTGTGAACACGTGACCTCGATCCGACTCTCTCCGGGTTGCTACATCTGCCGACCATGCCGACCTCGACCTCAATGCATCACCTTTTCTTTGTTATGGCTCGGTCTCGTTGCTCCTTCCTTCCCTCCTTTCACCACTCAAGCTCACCCCCTTGTCGGACACCGCGAGAGAAAGCCCAGCAACGCACCCGTGGTCCTCTCCCCAAGTTTTCGCCTGTCTTCCCTTCGCCACCCAAGGTGGTTTATTTATAACTCTACCGTTCTAAGTTAGGTCTTCGGCAATCCCACCGCAGTAGACCGCTCCGGATCGGTTCCGGTCAAACGCCGTCCGTCTGGATCTTCAGAGTGACTCGGGCATTTTTCGTCGGAGTCAGCAGCTCTCTCTCTCTCCCTTTTGTTGTTCACGTCCTCCTCTCTTAACTCTCTACTCACGATGCCAAACCGGTAGCAGCAACAACAAATCGATGGCAGCAAGTTTGATCAGTCCCACTTCTCCGACTTCGCCTCCTTATTCCGAGATCGTGGCGAGCGGAAGCAGGAGCACGCCCGGAGGTGTCGGAGCAGACGAGCGACGCCAACGCGGGGCCCAGAGCAGGAGAGTGAGGACTGGGCATCTGACTCCGCTGCTCAGTGGAGACCTCCTCCCTCACCCTCCTACCTGGCCTCCTCCTCCTTCTCACCAGCAACAGACCTACTTCCCTCCTGTTCGTCTCCCCCTTTTTCCTTCCGAATGCGCGCAACACGCAAGCGAGAGAAACTGACGACGAAGACGCGTAACCCCTCCCTTCGACCCAGGATCCACTCACGCAACTCACTTGCCCTCCCTCCCCTTTCCTCCCCTTCCCCCAAACCCCTCTCCACCAGATCCTCACTCTCTTCCCACGTGCACCACAGTCCACATCCGCCATCAGCTTCTACTTCTCTTCGCACCCGTCCTCGCTCTTCCTCTCTCAACAAGAATTCACGACGCGCGCAGAGAGGGTCGCGAGAGGGGTTTTTGGTGGTGGTGCAGTGGTGGGAGGAGGGGAGTTGGCGTTCCTGGCGTGCTTGTATGCCGTTGTTGGGGTCGGTGCGTTGGGGTTGAGTAGGAGGGAGGGGGAGGTCCCGACTTGGAAGGGGTTGGGAAAGACGTGGCTCGGAGGCGCGGTTCAGTTGCTCGCGCTCTGCGGTTCGTCCCCCCTTCTTCTCCTCCTTCTTTTCTCTTGTTTGAGGAAAGAAGCTGATAGGCGAATCGGTTTCAGATTGGGTGACGACACC
>JALBUQ010000141.1:0-57714 GCA_024364755.1 Pseudohyphozyma bogoriensis
CGTTTCACTACTCTCAGCCTCCTGGCTCTCGTACCAGCTACTCTTGCTCACAGTAAGCTTTTTTTGCACTCCCACTTAGAGTTACACTATTTCTAACGCGCGTTCGCTTTGCAGTGGGCATCTGGACAGAGTCGATGTACGGAGTCGGCGAAGACTTCGCCTACAGCTACGGTGACCCAGCCTCTCCCCTGGGTCCGAGCTGGCAGCAGGACGATTGGGTACGTAGTTTTAGCTAACAGCAATTACAGAAAGGTTCGGAGCTAATGAGCGTCCTTTTCCTTGCCGTTCACAGTGGTTCCGGTGCGCTAGTTTTCCGTGACGTCGCGAACAGCGAAAGTGACGAGAAAAGCTGACCCACCGTTTCTCTCACCAATCGCAGTGGTCCTGGATACCGTGCTTTGAAGCCACAAAACGGAAGTGTTTCCCAGCTTCCGGCTGGAGGAACGTTCAACATTGAGATCGCTTGTCACGTCGCATGGTACGTGGCCGCGCTCAAGCGCGATACTTCGTGTTCTGGAGAAGTTCAAGGGAGCTGATACGGATTTCGACGGCAGGACTTCTTTTGGATGGTCGACTACTCCTGAGGGCTACCCTCTCGATGCCTGCCCTGGTAACTCGTGAGTTGAGCGCTTCATGATCGAGATGCGAGCGGAAGAAGCATCCTCCGTGGAAGGGAAGCTGACCCCACCCCCTTCCGCTTACTCAATAGTGGAGCTTACCACTCTGGAACTCCCGGAGCTGCCGACATTGACACTTCCATGCTCTCCGGCTGTGCTTTGGGCAGTGCGTGTCCCTTCTTTTTGCGGGGGTGATAATGGGAAAAAGGTGGCTGACAGCTTTCGCGCGCGCCCCCCGCGCCCTGCGTGTACGCTTGCAGTTGCCGACGTCGACGATATCAGCAAGGTCACTATGGACAACTTGGTCATCTTCTCCGTTCAGCACGAATGTGTGAAGCAGAAGCACACTAGCTTCGAGGTGCGTCTCTCTTGCGAGGGTCAGTGGCCTGGGGCCGCGCGCGGTGCTGACGGGCGGTGCGGTCTTAGATTCCTGCTAGGATGCCTGCCTGCACTGGAGAGAAGTGTATCTGTGGATGGTTCTGGCTTGCTTCTAACGGTACTGGGTTAGCTTTATCCGCTGTCTCACTTTATTTAGAGTACGGCGCTGACTTTCTGTGGGTTGTCTCCAGAAACTTCTACGTAAATCGAAACTTTCTTTTTATCCTCCAAGAGCAATCTTACTCAAATCTTACCCCAATTCAGATGACCGCGTTTGACTGCAAGATCACCAACGTTGGCTCGAACCCGGGCAAGATTGCCGCGCCCGTCGACCCTACTTGGTGTGCCCCCGGCAACTCGACCTGCAAGACCCAGGCCGGAGCCAAGCGCCCTCTCTACGCTGTGAGTCGTCGAGTTACTTTGCAACAAAATGAAGAGAGACTGATTGGAACGTTTGATCGCAGTACAACTCGCCCACCAACGTCGTCTGGGTTAGCAACTACGACAGGCCCGGATACCACGAGAACTGGTCGTTCTCTGACGGTGCTCAGAACGATATCTGTAAGTTTCGAACACAAAGCTTTGATAGTTACCAGATTGACATTGACTAACGTTTTCCGGCGACTTTCTCTCCTCACAGTCGAGGGATCCGTCACCACGTCATCGGCCGCTTCGTCCTCATCTTCGACCTCTTCGTCGGCATCCAAGACGTCGACCTCGTCGGCCTTTGCTTCTTCCTCGGCCAACGTTGTCGCTGCTTCGACTACGTCCAAGGCGGCCACGACGACGACCCAGCCCACGACGACTTCGGCGCCTCACACGACGGCCACCAGGACGGTCGTGCGTTTCCGTTTCTTCTGTGGCGCGCCATGGGAAAAAACAGCGTCTGACGAATCCGATTATACATTATTTTTTTTTTACAAACAGGACTCTGAGAACGCTTCTCACCTCGCCGAGATCTCGTCCCTCCAAGCCGCCATCGCGTCGCGCCTCTCCGTCGTCTCGGCCCGCCGAGCAGCCCACTCCCTCCTCGGAGCACGCTCCGCCATCCCCGACCCTATCGTCACTCCCGCTCCCACTCCCGTGACTCGTCACCCACGCCAGTTCAGTCCCGTCGGGCGTCCGAAGGAGGATCCCAACGCGCCCAAGTGGGTCATGAACGAGGCGGGCGAGTTGAGTCCCGAGTACCAGAAGCGGGAGGTCGCGTGGGAGAGTCCGGAGGAGATGGGGAGGAGGAGTGTCGAGGAGGCCATGATGAACGATTTGGCCGCGAGGGATCTGTTTACCGAGTTTGAGGATCTTTGAGGAGGAGGACGAGGGCGTTTCGCTGCGTTACTTTCGTTACCATCACTGCCTTGTCCCCGCCTTCTGCTTCATATCATTTCTTGAATAACTTCATTTTTTCCTCCCTCGAGCATGTAGAACCATCCCATTCTCTCGTGTCTACCTCCCCCTCTTGTAGCCCTCCTGGCCATTTTTCGCGCCATCAAATGTAGCCCTTCATTTCCACGCCCATCAACCACGCTTTGTGTTCGTGTTGAGAGTCCCAAAAAAGCAGGCCAAGTGATTAAGATGCCTTAGAGACAAGTTGCACCGCGTAGTTGCTCAGTGGCACGCAGGATACCTGCCGAGCAAAGTGGCCACGTGTTTTCGGGTCGGACAGACCTTTCATCGTTCGATCCGCTGCTTCGGCTTCAGAAGCGGTGCTACCACTGTCACCTCAGCTCCTTCTCCACTTGATTCAACTCTCATGGAACTGATCTCCGCCTCCAGCGAGGAGAAGAACAGGAGAATTTCTGTGCGAAACGGGCCCGAGACGGCGAGGGCCCACGTGTGGTCACGCCTTGGAAGACGTGCGTGGGTCTGTCTGATGTTGTTGTTGGACAGGAACGGAGACGTGGACAAGACAAGAAAGTGCATCATTCCGAGAGAGCGACGCTCGTGTTTTGTGCGAGCCGTTGTGAGCTAGCTGCCTCTCTGCCTCCTGTGCCGGCGTGGATGTCACCACCAGGACGACCAACAATCGGAAACTCTCCGCACGTGTTTCATGTTGTTGCTTACTAGGTAGCCGACCTATAGCGGAACTGCTCGTCGACCAGTGGTGAAGACCAAAGTCAGAGAAAGGGGAAGCTTTCTGGAAGGTCGTGTGCGTCTGCCAGACGGGATCTGTGCGTTCCTGGAGTCCGTTCGACGTCGGGAAGTGCACGAGCGTCGCCCCAAACATCAGAGACGTGACCTGGGCGAGGGCGAGGCAGAAACGAGGGTACGTGCTGGGCAGAAGTCTGGCGTGTCGTTCCGGAGTTACGTTGCTGCCACTGTGCTGCAGAAAAGTAACACATAGTTGTGCGACAGAAGGCCTCTTTGGAGCGGTGTAGCTACTCGTGTGCCCGGCACAGGGCCATCGCGTGGCGCGACCCGTGTTTGGAGCTTTTTCGAGAGGGGATCGAGATCCTGGGCACGGCGCGTGTCGAGTGGAGGTGTTTGTACAGAGGAGTAGATAGACTATGCAGTGACAGCAATATCGATAGTAACGACGGAAAGAACGTGTGCCCCAATCATGTCGAAAGAGGTGAGACACCACGAGAGTTTCCGGCCCAGGCGGCGCGGTTTTGGCTCGGACAGGAAGGCGACGACGCCCCTCCTCCTTGCTCTGCCCACAACTCTCATCAACTTTTTCTGGCGGTCGTCTCGTGTGCCCTGGCCCACAACTTGGTGCAACTTTTGCTCCAGTCACCCGTAAGTGTCTAGGCTCGAGCGACCGCGCCGCCTTTTGTTGACCTCGACCCCTCGTACGGTCCTCCATCTCGTGGCGTCCTGCTGCAGGCTCCTCCTTCCCCTTCCTCCCCCCGTGTGTGACCGAGTGATGTCGATCTAGAGCCTCGCCCGACTGGTCGCACAACTCGCACTACTCGTTCGATGCGCACGGCAACGCGAGGCCCACCAGCAGCGACGTATCGACCGCCAGGCCAGCAGCGAGCGGGAGGAGCAGCAGCCACTCGCGGCTCCCAACCCGCGTCGTCCGTCATCTCGAATGCGTCCCCAACCTCCATCATCGTCGCCATCGTCATCCTCCTCTCCACCGGCGTCCTCGTCCGCACCCTCGCCCCGAAATACAAGGACCGCGTCCTCAAGTCCGCCGGCGCCCTCTCGTCCGCCAGCGCGAACCGCACCAAAAAGCACAAGGAGGTCGTCAAGACCATCATCCAGGCTCAGGAGGCAGTCGCAGAGTCCCACCAAGCCCTCGCGAGAGGCCGCAAACCGAGCTCAGCATCGTCGCAACAACGCGGAGCCGGCAGCGGCGGCGGCGGGAGCGCGACGAGCAGCGGCGCCACGCAGGGTGCGTCGGCCGCCTCGGGGAGCGGGACGACAGCAGGTGCGCCCAAGGTTGTGGAGACGAGGAGCAGGAGCTCGAGCTCGGCAGTGGCGTCGACGTCGGCCGCCATCGTGAGCGGGTTGCAGTCCCTCAAGGGCGTCGCGCTGGGCGTGGCCCCCGCGGCGGGACCGTCGAGTGGAGGTGGTGCGAGCGGTTCAGGTGCGACGACCCCGACAGAACTCGCTCGAGTCGATACTGGGGTCGGTATGGGCGGCAAGAAGGGCAAGGGGAAGAAGGGCAAGGCCGTGGCGGCGTCGCCGTCGTCGGCAACAACACAACTCCTCGCCCCGCCGTTCGGTACCCCCCCTCCTCCCGGCTCGCCCTCGTCCCCTTCGTTCGTCCCGACAAAACGGAAAGTCATGAAGGACTCTTCGACCTGGTGCGAGTCCTCGCCGGCGTTTACGGACCACGGCGTGCAGACGACGTACCCGTTCCTCACGCTCCTCGCCGCACCAGCACCCGCGTACAGTCTCAATGCGAACGATCCATTCCTCGTCTACCCTCCTCTTCCTCCATCCCGATCTCCTACCCCATCCCCGCCTTCATCATCAGTCTTACCGTCAATAACAACGACCTCAACAACAACAACAACAACCGACGCGCAGGTCCAGACTTCACCCCTACTCGCGCCCATACCGACGCGTCCGCCGCCAGTCATCTTCGACCTCCACGCTTCCTTCCAGTCCACTCCTCCCTCCCGCTCTCCCTCCCAGTTCCGCTCCCCGTCCCCACCGCCATCTCCCTCCCCGTCCAACCTCAACCTCACGCGACGCGTCTCCCCCACACCACTACCGCATCCTCCACTCTCCTCGAGCTCCTCCACTCCTGGCGTCCCCACCTCGACTTCCCGCTCCAGAAAACAACGCACGAAAGCGGCTGCCGCGCTGGTGACCAACATCGTCCCGGGTATGGCTCGTCCAGCACGAGCCCGCCAGCCGTCCAACGACTCGGAAACGCACCTCACGTCGCCTTCGCTTCGACCTGGGTCTCTGAGTCGAAGTAGTGCGAGCGAAGGAATGGAGTCGGTGATGGGGATGGACCTGCTCAGCCGGAGTATTGGGAAAGGGAAGGGGAGAGATCCGAGTAGCGGGACGGAGAGCAGCTCGGATCGGAGTGGTGTCAGCGGGGCGATGTACGATTCGACGGGGAGTGGAGTGGGTCGGTACATCATTCCGGCGCCCATCCCGATACCAGGGAGGGGATTGTCTTCGTCGACGAAAGTCAAGGATGACGAGGATTATTGGAAGCCGGACGCGAGGCCTGAGGAGTTGAGTTGGGATTCAGACATCGTGGGCTTGGGAGTTGTCGAGAGGAAGAGCGGGTCCGAGAGAGGGGACAGCGAAGTGAGAGGAAAGGTGAGGGAAGGGAAGAGCTGGAGTGAGGCGGCGGCGTTGAGTATCAGTGGAGGGAGTCCGGCGAACTCGCCCAGCGTCGCGAGTGCGCAACTGGGGGTGTCGGTGGGAGGAGGCGCAGGAGCGGACGGTGTGGTTGGATGCTTCCCGAACGAAGGACCACCAAACCCGTTGCTCTCTCCGCCCACCTCTCCTCATCCCGCACATCCGACAATAGCGGCTCACCAGGCTCTCACGAACGGCGGCGGCCACGACGCCCGACCCTGGTCGCCTCAGCAGCACGCCAGCGGCGGCCATCACCCGGCAATCCCTTTTCCTCCCTCTGTTGCACCACAAACTCCTCAGCACTACCCCCACTCTCAAGGCGCCGGCTCTCTCTCCCGCCCCTCGTCCCGCCAGTCCTCCCTCTCCGTTCCCTCGTCGCAATCCCAACTCCAGTCCCAGCAACTCCTCCAACAGCAGATGCAGCAACTCCAGCAACAGCAGCAAGCTTTCGCTCAGTACCAAGCGCAGTACCAGCATGCCATCGCTTACTCGCTCCACGCTCAGGCCGTCAACGCTCAGCTCCAAGCCCAGCGCCACGCGGCTGAGAGTCGAGGTGGAACGCCGCAGGGCGTCAATGGGGGAGGGCCGATGCCGTCGCCCGTTTATCAGACGCCCCAGTCTCTGCCTCATGGTCCAGGATGGAACTCGACGCCCGCTTCGCCGGCGGGACTCAACCCTCCGCATCTCAGTCAGTCTGTTTCGCCGACGTCGGCCAACTTTCCTCAGTCGAGCTATGGGTACTACTCGCCTTCGCCTAATGGAATGTACCTCTCCAACGGCGGCAACCACCTGAATGGAAACTATCACCTCTCGTCCTCCCAACCACCTCCTTCGAGCGGGAATCATCGTGCCTCGGTGAGCAAGCGTGGTGGAGAGGGAGGGAAGAAGAGTCCGAGGATTGGGATCGAGAGGAAGATGTCGTCGCCGGGACATTTGAATGCGAGGGATATGGTCCCGACGGATCTGAATGGGTGGAAGGCGAAGGTCAAGGCGATTGAGATGGAGGCGGATCGGAGTGGAAAGGAGTTGGAGATCGCGAGGTGGAGGTTGGCGGTGCTCGAGGAGGAGAGAATCTCGACGGAGATAGAGGTGCGTTTCGAAGGGTTTCCGTCTGTGTTGTGACTTTGACGGATGTTTGTTGATTTCGATTACATTGTTGCTGAGCAGAATCAGGAAGCTTTGGCGGCTCTGGCGAATCGAGCTCGTCGGGCAGAGGCGCGACTCAAGAGTCTGGAGGACGCGCGGCAGCAGGACTCGTCGTCTGCGTCGGCTTCAGGATCGGGAAGCCCAGCAACAAGGCCATCGAGCGTCATGGAGAGCTCGGGTTCCCCAACTGAGAGAACAGCTATTCCTTTGCTCGAGGACTCGGAACTGGCTCGCTTTGCTGCTCCTGGCGTCAAGGTGCGCTTTTCGTTCTCTCGTTTGAAGGCTGGTTGTTTGCTGACTTGCATTATCGTTCGTGCAGGTTCACCCTCTCACCTACCTCGACCTCGAAACTGTCAACTTTGCTACCCTCCCCGCACCTCATCCCCGCACCAACAACCTCCAAAACGGCGGCGGCAGACATCGCGGTCGGAGTCCCCGCCTCTCCGCCGGCGACTCGCGACGCCGCTCCAACAACCAGATGGGATCCAACCGTCGGCGGTCTACACACTTCGATGCTCCTCCACCAGAAGAGGATGACGACGACGACGTCGAGATCGTTTTGGACTCGCCGGTGCGCCAGCGCCCGCCTCGGATGCCGACACGTAGCTCGTCGCTCCTCGACGATGAGGGTCTCTCGGCGGACCATCACCACGAAGGGAGGTTGTTGGACGACGACGAGATCTCCAACGTGGACCTCGACGAGGACCGTGAATGGCGACCATCGCGCGAGCACTCGCACTCGAGCTACATCGGGTCCCTCCCGACGATCCTCAAGTCGCCGCAACCCCTCCCGACGATCCAGTCCCCTCTTCTCGACTCCCCGGCGCTCGTGGACCGGTCGAACGACTCGGTTCTTTCTATCCCTTCTTTCGTGCTTGATCCGGCTTCGCCTTCGCCGATCGACGAGACGACGCCGGAGTTTGAGCGGTTGACCTCGTCGACGAATGAAACCGAGGACGAGGCCGCGACGCCTCAGCCTGTTCATTCTCCAGCGGCACCCGCACTGCCACCACCAATCTCCGAAGAGAAGACCCTCCTCTCCGCATAGTTTTTCCTTCTTCCCCTTCTCGTCTAGTGTCATTGATGCAAGCAGCCACACTTCCGTACTCTCACTCACTGTCTCCCGTCCGGTTCATCGCCCTTCTTTATTCGCTAGTTCTTTTCGCATATCCCACCCCCCTCTCTGGAAGACTTTCTCCCCTTTTTAGTGATTGAATGCCTGTAAGAACATCGCTACCCGAGTTACCCAGTCAGAGGCGCGTTCCTTCTGGTTAGAGAGGGAAACCATGTGATGACGTAGCGTTTCTCAGACTCTGTCTCAACTTGGCAGGGAACGCTTGAGGTTCTATTGACAGGCACAGAGAGGTTTGGTTCGCTAACATATCATTGGTTGGAAGCTGTCGTTCACGTTGACGAGGCGATGCTTTGCGCCCTGGAAACCGCTTAGAAAGTGAGCACGGCACGGAAGCGCGCCTTGCCGTCAATCATCCTATTTATCGAGTTCAGCCGTATGTAAATAAGGAAAACGAGATATGGAGGACGAGTGACGTACGACTTGTAGGCTTCGTTGATCTGGTCCAACTTGTACGTCTCGATCTTGCACTTGACGCCAGCCGTCTTGGCGAAGTTGACGGTATCCTCCTACCGATGAATAGTTGTTAGCCTTCATCCCTTTTCCGTCCTCTCACTTTCTCGTAGGACCCACAGAATCAACAGGACGACCGGAGGGCCAGCCGCGCACGGAGAGACGCTTGGTGATCATCGGGACGGTCGGGATCGTGAGAGGCTCAGTAACGGCGAGGAGGAGGAGCTGGCCGCTGGGAGAGAGGCCGTTGACAAGCTCCTGCATGGCTTTGGCGGAGGGAGCCACGCCTATGTACATTTACTTTAGCGTAAGCCGCCGTTCACTGACGAGACTTGGAGGCGACGACGCACCCATGATGACTTTGGCTCCACCTAACTTCTGCAACGCCTCGGCTTGATCGACCTTCGAGCCGTCGATGTAATCATGAGCCCCGAGCTCGTGAGCAAGGTCCTTCTTCGCGTCCGAGGTTGAGAGCGCGACGGTGCGGTAGCCCATGGCGCGGGAGAACTGGAGACACGTGGAGCGTGGTCAGCCCAGCGGGAACATTGATGGAGCTGAAGGCAAGATGCCTACCTGGATGGCGAGGTGACCAAGTCCTCCGACACCCTGGACGGCCACAATGTCTCCCGGGTGCAAGTCCATGTTGCGGAGCGAGTTGAACGTCGTCACGCCTAGTCGCGGTCAGAACGGGCGTCAGCAAACGCTCTAACGGGCCTTGTTCGGGCAGGACGGAGCTCGCCGGCACAAAGGAGAGGACTTCAAAAGGAGGGAGTAATGTCAGCTCTAAGGCATATAAGAGTACCTCTGAAATGCCCTAAACTCACGCAGCCTCAGCGGGGTCGATGTCTTCAGGCATGGACAGCACCGCCTCGGATCTCAAAGTCACGTATTCCGCATGGCCTCCGTCAGTCAAGACTCCGTTGATGTTGACGTTCTGACAGGTGACAAAGTCCTGTGTGGGAAGGGAAGTGAGCCTTTTGCGTTAACGTCGCGGATCGAAAGGTGAAGATGCTCAGCAGAGTGAAGAAACTCACGCCCTTGCGACAGGAGGGGCACCAGAAGCAGTGACCTTGATGAATAATGATATCAAGTTAGACGGGGTCAAGGAAGCGTGAAGATGGAAACGCGGGCGCACCTCCGTGCCAGCCGGAGCCAACGCGCGCGCCGACCTTCCACTCGGAGACGTCGCTCCCGACGGCGACGACATTACCGACAATCTCGTGTCCACAAACCCTCGGCAACCCGGTAGGCATCTCTTGCTCGACAACCATGCTGTCACTGCAATCGTGTGGGGAGCGCCGGGTGCGTCAGTTTCGGTGTTGAGAGTTTCGAGCTGCCTGAAAGACGGTGTGGTGTGTACTGTAAGGGCTACAACCAGAAGGAACGTACGAGTGACAGACTCCACTCGCAAGAGTCTTGACGACAATCTCGTGAGGCTTGGGGTCCTTCCAGGGCATGTCGACAATCTTGAACTCGCCGCCCTTCTCCTCAATCACGGCGGCCTTGTACGAAGAGGGGTGCGAGGGTGCCATCGTTGCGATCTTTGCTGTAGTTTGGAAGTGTGATGCAAAGTGGATCAAAGGAGAGAGAATTTGGTAGGAAAGAGAAAGAAGGAACCTGCATCCGTCGCGTCAGAAATGTTTGGGTGGGGTTGCGGATCGTCGGAGGCGCCCGCGTCACCACGGGACGGCGACCACACCGGCGATGACGTGGCGGTATTGACACGCTCCAGAAGGCTCTTGCTCGACTTTGATCGTTGGTTGACATGAAAGAAAATCTGGATTGAGAGCTTTAAAGAAACAGAATTGCACTGAGACGCTACTGATGGTGGGGTTTCAAGAGGAGAGAACACGTCGTGGGGTGAGGGGTTGCTGCTTCCCCTCAGAAGACGAGCACGGCACGGAAGCGAGCCTTTCCAGAAATCATTCTAGATAATGGGAATTGTCAGCTCCATTTTTCTTGAAAGGGGAGAGCCCGACACGCACGACTGGTACGCCTCGTTGACTTGGTCAAGCTTGTACCTTTCGATCTTGCACTTGATGCCGTTCTCCTTAGCAAACTTGATTGTGTCCTCCTGAAGAAGTGGTGAACGAAGCGTGATCAGCTCAAAATCCCTTCCTTTCTGCGAAGTGCAGGAAGTGCAAAGACGAGAATGAAGGACGCACGCAAGCGAGAGGAGTTCCGCTAGGCCAGCCCCTCACGGAGAGACGCTTGGTAACGACAGGCACTAGGTTATGAGCCAACACTCGAATCAAGTCAGTGTTAGACCAAATGTTTAGGGGGAAATAACTTGCTAGTGGGGATCGAGACAGGGTCAGAAAGGGCGACGAGGCACAGTTGGCCGTTGGGCGCAAGGCCTGGGATGAGTGCTTCCATAGCCTTGCCAGACGGAGCGAGGCCTACGATCGTATCATAGCACGACAAAAAAAGATTGAGACAAAAGATGAATAGATCGGAATTGGTGCCCGAGTGCTTTGAGTGGGCGGCAAACTGACCGAGCACGACTTTCGCGCCGCCCATCTTCTGCAACGCCTCAGCCTGGTCAACCTTGGACCCATCGATGTATTCGTGAGCTCCAAGCTCCTTGGCCAGAGCTGCCTTTGCTCCACTGTTGGAGAGTGCGACGGTCTTGAACCCCATCGCACGCGAGAACTGTGTCCATCCGCGACAAACGTCTGTCAGCTGTCTTGCGTGTACGAAAGGAAGGAAGGGGAGGGAATGGGAATGGCACGGACCTGGATGGCGAGGTGGCCGAGTCCACCGATACCTTGAATAGCGACAATCTCGCCAGGGTGGACGTCCATGTGGCGGAGGGCGTTGAAGGTCGTCACGCCTGGAGGGCGGGCGCGGGTCAGCACAGCCTCCCACGTGTTCTTATTTCGAAGACTGACCGGCACAAAGCATCGGACTGGAAATACAGATGGTAAGCGATGTGCGACTTAAAAGATTCTAAAGAAGTGCTTACGAAGCTTCAGCAGGATCGATGTCCTCAGGGACAGAGAGGACGGCCTCCTCCCTCAAAGTCACGTACTCGGCGTACCCACCGTCGGAGATGATGCCGTTGATATTCTCGTTATAGCATGTGACAAAGTCCTGGCCCCACACAGTTGACCGAATCAGCACTCTCGTGACCTCGGGCCGGCCTCTCATTGCAGCTCTTTCTTCCCAAAAGGCGAGGAGGTCGGACTTACACCTGCACGGCAGGAGCGACACTGGAAGCAGTGGCCTATACACCGAGCCCATCAGAAATAAAAATCAAACGAGTCTGAAAATCTGAGCTTACCCCCGTGCCATCCGGAGCCGACACGCATCCCAAGCTTCCACTTCGTGACCTCCTTGCCTATGGCGACGACCTCGCCGACGATCTCATGACCCGGAGTCCTCGTGTGTCCAGACGACACATCCTGGTCCACAACAGTGCTGTCGCTGAGTCATCAAGCAAGCGTCATTATTATTTCTCTGCTTTACGACCTCCAAGTGCGCCTCCAAGCATCGCAAAGTCGACGGAGCGTCCGGAGCACCGCCAGACCGCTCGGAGGTGTACTGGACGGACCGGGGACAGGCAAATGAGGGACTTACGAGTGGCAGACACCGTTAGCAAGAGTCTTGACAACAACTTCGTTGGGCTTGGGGTCCTTCCAGGGCACTTCGACGATTTCGAAAGGTCCGCCCTTCTTGGTGAGGACGGCAGCGCGGTACGACGCAGGGTGGGAGTGGGAAGACATGGTTCAGAATCGTTGAAAGGTAAGGAGAGTTATGCAGAGAGGGAGAGAGAGAAGTGAATAAGGGTGAACTACAGCATCGAAGCTTTCGGTGCGAGAAGTGCGGGGATACCACCGCGGTACATGACATTGTTCCACTGCAGCGCAGAACACGTGGTGCACGGAAGCGACGACGCAAGGACGAGCAGTAAAAGTTTGCAGCTAAAATGCAGCCTGTTCAAGCGTATCCCGCCCGCTTCGAAGATGAGTTGTGATAGAAATCTAAGCCTCGACTGTATCTGAGGCACCATCCAATTCCCTACAAGTCACGACGGCTCGCTTCAGCACCACGTCGCCCAAAGCAGTCCTTCCCCACCGTATCAACCGGCCTAATGTCCGCCAGCCTCACCGAAAGGTAAGAAACGTCATTTCGCCTCCACGCATGCTGGAAACTGAGGGTGCCGCCGGCTGGACAGAGTTCGTCGGCGGGCGCGGCATTGTTCCGCTGCTTAGCGTGGGTCTGCCCTGCGCGCAGGCGATTGCCGCGATACGGCAAAGTGTGGGGTAGCGCTAATCTTGGTAACAGATTGCGCGGATGGCGCCGGATCGAGGCGGCTACGAGGTGTGATCACTAGTTGTTGGAGCCTATCTCACCGCATGTTGGCGAGGACAGCTTGCGGCTCGTAAGGGCAGATCCGAGCTGCCGCCGCCTCCGCTCTCCTCCTGGTTTTCCTTCCCACCACCACAGACCATCGCCAACCATGTCGGACTTTGACGAGACGAAGAAAGAAGAGGGAGGAGCGCACGTGTCTGAGGTGTATGCCAAAGACCTCCATGCGGTGGAATCTGGCGGCGACGTCTACGGTGAGCCCCGTCTGGATCTTATCGCCGTCGGCACAGCCGCTCACCCTCCCGTCGTGACCAACAGTCGCACGACCTACGGTCCAGCGAAGGCTCAAAGGCCGACACATTACCTTCATTGGATTCGGAGGAGGCACGTCCTGGCCCGTTTGTCAATAAATGGGGCGACCGACTAACCCCTGCCACAGGAATCGGAGTCGGACTGTTCGTCGGTTCGGGTGCCGCGCTGTCAAAGGCCGGACCAGCCGGTTTGCTCATGGCTTTTATCATCACTGGATTTATCTTGTGGGGCGTGATGAATGCCGCTGGTGAGCAGGCGACGATGTTCCCGTCGTCGGGCACGTTCCCGTCCTTCTCGTCGCGCTTCCTCGACAAGTCGCTCGGATTCACCCTTGGTTGGAACTGTGAGCGTTCTTCTGTGACTTTCACTGTTTTAATATAAGCTGACCACTTTTTTGCATGTAGATTGGTACTCGTACTCGATCTCCATCGCCACGTAAGCAAGAGAGCTGCTTTCCGTCTCCCACGTGGTAGCAAGCCGCTGACAGCACTCGTCACCACCAGTGAGCTCACCGCCGCCGCCATCGTTGTGTCTTGTGAGTCTTCTTTCTCTCTTTCTTTGAGCCTCTCTAACTTGACCTTCCTCTCCAGACTGGTCCTCGCTCTCGTCCGCCATTTGGATCTCGATCGGTCTCGTCCTCATGGTCCTATGTAACTTTGCTGGCAAGTCAACATTGAGCTTATCGGATGAATTCACATTTGCTGATAATGCCCCACAGGCGTACGGTACTACGGCGAGGCGGAAATCGTCACGTCTTCCATCAAGGTCCTGACCTTTGTTGGGTTCGTCATCTTCACTTCCTTGCTGCAGCTCGAATTAATCACTCACCACAATTTGCAGACTCATCATCCTCGGAATTGTCCTTGACCTCGGCGGTGGACCCACCCACGATCGGTGAGTCTCCTTTGGCCGCGCGCATACAACGTGGCACTGATGTGGTGACCTCACTTGCTTCTTTCGTTTCGCTTCACCGGCAAATATAGTATTGGATTCCGGTACTGGAACAACCCAGGTGCCTTCAACGAGTACCCTGGCGTCGGTGGTGCTCTTGGTCGTTTCCTGGCTTTCTTCTCGTCCGTGCTCATTTCTCTCTCGCCGGCGCACACAGTCACTCACCGCTAGCTCCTTCACTGCAGAGCCTTCATCAACTCGTCCTTTACTTGTAAAGCCTAAGCTTGCTTTGACACTAGTTACGTCTCTGACCTCACCGCTCTTAACAGACCAGGGAACCGAGTGTGTCGTCTTGGCGGCTGGTGAAGCGTCGAACCCCACGAAGCAGATTCCCAAGGCTGTGCGCAGGGTCATGTACCGAATCAGTGCGTCTCAAAGTTTCCGCAATGGTCTCCTTGATATCCAGAAACTAACTTTTCCGTGCTCGCAACAGTGTTCTTCTACGTGTAAGCAACGGGTCACCGGTTTCAGCAAAGCGAGAGGGAAGCTGACAAGCTATCGAACCTCTACAGCGTGGGAATCCTCATCATCGGAATGCTGTAAGTGATAGAAGTCATAAGTCAGAGCTCAGGACCAATTCCGACGTTTCTACCCTCCTCAGCGTTCCCTACACCAACGAAAACCTGCTTTCCGGTACTGGAAACGCTGCCAGCTCGCCCTTCGTCATCGCTATCGAGAACGCTGGGTAAATTACCTCAGCAAAGAAAGCTAAACGTCCAGCCCGCTAATCAGATCCCGTTTCACTGCTGTAGGATCAAAGGTCTTCCTTCGTTGATCAACGCCTGTATCCTCACCTCGGCCTGGTCAGCTGGTGCGGCGTTTTCGATTTTCGATGAGGACGCTCCAAAGCTTACCCAGTTGTTTTTTCTTCAGGTAACACCTACATCTACACGTCCAGCCGCACGCTCTACGCGCTCGCGGTCACGGGACAGGCGCCACGATTCCTCCTCAGGACGTCGAAGAACGGCAACCCTTACCTCTGTGTCGGCATCACGGCTTGCTTTGGACTTCTCGCCTACTTGAGTGAGCATCTCCTCTTGAGGTATAGAGCCTTCCGATGCTGACGTGCTGCACAGGTGTCGGAAGCGGAGGAAGTGAAGCTGCCTTTACGTGGCTACAAAACGTACGTGGTCCCTTCACCTCCTTTGCAACCAAAACTTAACTGAGCCGGAGCAACAGATGACGACCGTTGCCGGCTTGCTCTGCTGGGCCAACATCTGCTGGTCGTACATCGGCATGCACAAAGCGCTGAAGGCGCAGGGCGTGGATCGCAACACCCTTCCCTTCAAGGCGCCGTTCCAGCCGTACCTCTCGTACTTCAGTATGATCGCTTGTCTCGTCATTACCTTCTTCTCTGGTGCGCTACGTTTCCTGTACACTCACTGATACGGATGTGCGAGCTGACACCACGTGCGGGGACCAGGCTTCGGCGTCTTTATCAAGGGCAACTGGAACACGAGTGACTTTATCGCGTCGTACATCGGTATTCCTATCTACATCCTCCCAGCTGTCATCTACAAGCTCGTCAAGAAAAGCAAGGTTGGTCACCTTTCCTCCTCGCCTGGCTCCCTCCGAAAGAACAGCTGTAAGATCTTTGGCGGCTGACGCAATCTTTCTTCCTCGCACCCCATTCAGTGGGTTGATCCTGCGACCGCCGACTTGGTGACTGGCAAGATCAACCCCGAGGACGAGGAGGAGGACCCACCCGCGACGACGTGGGGTGGCAAGTTCTTGGACTTGTTCAGCTAAAGACGGAACGTGCTTGGTTCTTGAACGTGATGTTGTTTCCAAATGATCTATAAGGGAAGATGGCAAACTGTTAGAGAATGTGTTCTGAAATGTCACCCAAATGTGGCTCATGAGCTCGATGCTTGGCGGCGAGGGGACGGGCGACTGGGGGCAGAACGACGCGACTTGCTCCCCTCGTCAAAGCTTTGGATCAACATTACGCATGTCAGGCTCTAATGAAAAGACAAAAGAAAGAGGTTTTTTTGTATCTAACGACTCTTATTGCAGGAGCTACTCGACTACAGCAAGAGAAGAAGGAGATAAAGGAAGAAATGCTTTACGCACACCAATAGAGTGATTGGTAGTGTGGGACTCAGCTTAAGCTGTTACCCACTAAAACTCCCGGAAGGTTTGATAAGGTCTTGGAATGCGGCAGAGATTGCTCTGAATTGGGCCCCCTTAACCCGCGAGCTTGGTGCCCAGGTAGGATTCGAACCCACGACAGTTGCTCAACCTACGAAACAACTGACACCTGTAGCTCACCGCTAAGCTACCCAGGAAAGAGTTTTTTTTGTATCTAACATCTCGATTACAGAAGAGCTCCATAAGGGAGAAGAAGGAGTACAGGGTTAAATGCCTTTACGCACACCAAGCTATCTTGGTAGTGTGGGACTCCATCTAGTGTCGATAATACCCACTAAAACCGGGAGAAGGGAAGAGAGGAGGGAGGAGGGAGTTAAGGTGAGGGGGTGTGGATCTTGCTGGCTAGGCGGGAGAGGGCAGGCTGGTCGATGGGGAGGAGAGGAGTGATGGTGGAGAACCGTCGTGATCTCGAGAGCTTCCAGATGTGGTGAATGTAGCGGATTTGGAGGAGGATGGAGGGAAGGGTGGCGTTGGAGGGGGAGGGTGGGCAGATGAGTTGTTGGAGGGTGGGGTGGGGCTGGGTTCCTTCTGTTGCTAGTTTCCAAATTTCAATAGATACTTCGCATTCTATGAAGATATGGATAATGGACTCAGCTTTGGTGGTAAGGCAGACCCTGCAGTGAGGAGTGCCGTTGTTGGGGAAGGAGGCTGTGCTGGAGGCTGTGCTGGGGGTGCGGGTGGGTTTGGCCGCTACCTGGGTTCCTGGGTGGAGGGATCGGAGGGATAGAAGGTGGGCTGTGTTGGTCTCGTCTGGAAGGATGTGGCGTGGCTTTTTGAGGAAGATCCAGTACGCTTTCCAGTGTTGAGCCTGGAGGGAAGGAGAGGGAGGCCAGGGAGGATAAATTATGGAAAAGGAGGCTTCAGTGAAGGAAGCGGTGGACTTGGCAAAGGAAGTGACACTTAGCTGGTTACCACTCCATGATTCACGGAACCATTTGTAGGGAATAGTGAGAGTGTGGCGGTTGGAGAGTTGGGGGTTGAGGACTGAGGTGGACCACTCGATTCTGGAGGAGGAGAGGGAAGGAGAGAGCGTGACTGAGGCTTCCCATGCAAGGAGATATTGTTGCCATCGATCTGGTAAGTCGTTCTTGAGGGCTGTGTGGGTAGAGAGCCAGTGGTCGTCCTGAAATGCGGGAGAGCAGGGGAGGCAGAAAAGGGCCCACCAAGTCCACTCCCTCTTGGGCGCATTCCGCAACAACGGGTTGTCGAAATATAGTCGTTGCCGGAGTAGAGTGTCCTTGATAGGTATAGATCGTATTGCCCGGAGATGGCGGGTTTCCCACGACGAGGAGGGGAGGAGATCGAGAATCCACTGAGCCCTGGGGCCCTGTAGTTGTAGGGTCAAGTCAACCAGTCCAAAACCTCCCTTTTTAAGGGGAGTACATAACCTTTTTAGGGAGACAAGGCTCTTTCTGTTCTTCCCCCAGATGGTAGTCAGAGCGGAAGAGTTTTTTTTTTTTGTATCTAACGACTCTTATTGCAGGAGCTACTCGACTACAGCAAGAGAAGAAGGAGATAAAGGAAGAAATGCTTTGCGCACACCAATAGAGTGATTGGTAGTGTGGGACTCAGCTTAAGCTGTTACCCACTAAAACTCCCGGAAGGTTTGATAAGGTCTTGGAATGCGGCAGAGATTGCTCTGAATTGGGCCCCTCAACCCGCGAGCTGGTGCCCAGGTGGGATTTGAACCCACGACAGTTGCTCAACCTACGAAACAACTGACACCTGTAGCTTACCGCTAAGCTACCCAGGCCAAAGGAAGAGTTTTTTTTTTGTATCTAACATCTCGATTACAGAAGAGCTCCATAAGGGAGAAGAAGGAGTACAGGGTTAAATGCCTTTACGCACACCAAGCTATCTTACAGAAGGGGTAAATGATGTAACTGTGTCAAGCATTTTATTTTCTGCCACCACAAAATTGTCTTGATAGCTCAGTGGTAGAGCGGGCGACTCCAGTTAACACCGGAATCCATCGTCAGGTCGGGCGTTCAATCCGCTCTCGGGACTGCTCAAGTTTTTCTTTTGCCTTTTTTGTGGGTCTTGCGACAGGAATGTGCATGACTAGATTTTTGAACGGTCTTCCACGTCACAGCTTTTTTTTCTGTACATCGTTCCTCTTTTTCCCCTTTCTGTCTTTTTCGTTGCAGCCGGTGTTTTCGTCACTTGGCGGATGCTGCCCCTCCGCTCTCTCTTCCCTTTGTCATTGCTTCAGTTGATGAGCGCTTCCAAGTTGTATGAGATGGATTTGTCTGTGAGTGCTGTGCGACGTGATGGTAGGTGGGCAAACCTGACGTGCTGCCTGATCGTCAAAAAGACGGGGCGGTGCAACGCCGTTAGGACCACCACTCGTTGCCGAAAGGCCGTGACAGCTCCCCACCTTCTGGACTAAAGCATATAGCCGTAGTATCTCAGCCTAAAGGTGGCTTCTCTTTAACTAGCTTTTTTGAGCTCGTCTCAAGCCGCTGCTGCCCTCCAGATAGCCATTGGAAATAATGATTGCACTATGCCCGTTCCTAATCCTCTGTCTCAACCCATTCTCAGAGCGTATGATCAATCCATCTGCACTACGACAAACTCTCCAACTTTCTCATCCCACTCTTGCGCCTCGCTGTCGAGCTTGAGCTCGACGAGCGACGGAGACGCCGGTGGGTCGAGCACGCACTTGAAGTCGGTCTGTGAAAGCGCGTGACAATGGGTCGTCAGTACCAGCCCTTTCTTATATCATACGTAGAATGAGTCTGCCTGTACAGTGTATGGAGTGCGAGGGAGATTCTCCTCACGCGTCGCCCAGTCCTCTTGACGGATCACGCAGCTGAGGTCTCCCTTGTCGTCAGTAATCAAACCCCACACTTCGGAGCGAGACAGCGTGGACTCACACAATGACCCAAAGGATGTATCCAATGACTATTCGATTCAAAGCAATCGTTTTTTGAGGTCCAGCGTCAAGGAACGCGGCGAGAGAACGACGCACCAAGGACCTGCGACCCGACCATCCTCGCGAAGGTGAACTTGGGCTCGTTGCGAGCGACGGGGAAGAGGATCGCGAAGAGTGCCCAAGGACTGAACAGAACTGTAGAAATTCAAGGGTCTTCTGTCAGCAAACCAATACTCTCACCCTTAGCAAACAAGCTACGCGACGTACCAGACATCAACGCCCACGTCGCCACATACTCCGCCATCAGAACTTTTGGTGGCTTGAGCGGGTCTCTAGGTCTGATGAGGAGGGACGAGATCCATGTGAACCCAAACACTACCTCTAGGGCTTCGGGAATGAGTCGTGGCATGTGCCCAGAGGGGTCGGAGAGGAGGAGTGTGAAGTGTGGACTTGTGGAAGAGGATGGAGGGTGAGTAAGGTAAAGCATGATGAGAGGACTAGAAAAGGGGCGGACCACATAAGCCAAAGGAAGGGGAGGATCGAGGTGAATTCTCGGTTGATGATGAAGGACAGCTTGGTGGTGGGAAGGGTGGGTTGGCGGAGATTGAGGAGCGATGAGCTGGGAGACGTGGTCAGGACTGATTGTGAAACAGGGTATGTTTTGCCAGGAGGTCTTACATGATGGTGACGAGAACTGGGAACATGGCTGAATGCAAGAGTAAGAAATACGTTCACGAAAACAATTGGACGTTTCTGGAGCTCACCCAATGCCGACGCGAGGATCAGCTTCGGTCGCACGTCCCGACCCGACCACAACCACTTTGAGTTTAGGACAGCGAGGCTCGTCGGTCCAGCTTCGTCGCAAGCTCTACCATCAGCAAATCACACTTCAAAAAGTAGTGAGCAGGACTCACGCGCCAACCCCCAAATACAGAGGAACGCGTTATACACCATCCGCCTGTCGCTCTTCGTCAGTCCCGTGAGACGGAGGTATCTTGTCCACACCGTCACGTAGACGAGTGAGAGGAGCGTGCTCCATCCGATGAGGATGGTGAAGGTGTTTGGGGTGAGAGGGAGGCTCTGGAAGTAGGACGCGAAGGGGGTTGGGCTGTAGTTCCTCCAAGGCGGGACAGGGACCGAGGGTGATATGAGTACGTGGCTTGCTTCGTGGCTGGTTGATGGGAGGAGGAACGGACCTCAGATGACTGAAGGACCACATTGTAGACACACTCGTATGGAGAGAAGACAACCAGAGCCAGAGAGCGATACGTGAAGCACGTAGAGCATCCAACGCCCTGGCTGCTCCTGGAGCTGAGGGGACGACACTTTCCATCACGGGAGGTGATACGTGGCCAGGTCTGTCCCTCATGCAAGCAGCGCAGGAAGAATGCCAGTGCGAGCCACATCTACTCGAGAATCCGGCTTTTGTAGTTTGACGCATCGTATGGGAGACGTGGCGCGCGTGTGGTGTGATTGCAACGATCCTTCGCGACCGGTGGTCGTGCCGTCAGGTGTGTCTTGCCACACTGATTTCGAGGCGGGTTCAACAAGTAAAAAATATAAGTAACAGAGCTATTGCAATAATGGATCAACTGCTAGGCAGCGAGAAGGATTCGGCTACGTGGCGTCGCGGGACTTGTGATTTTTCGCGAGGCCGCGAGTCCGCGACTGGTTTTCGACGGCGCGCAGAGGACGCCCGGCTTGCTTTCCTTCCATCACTCTCGACATTTCTCGCACGATCGGCACCATTGTCTATTAGTGATAGAAGTGTCACCCTACGGCCACAACTCGCACGACGAGCCTCTCGTTCCTCCCGTCGATCTCGCTTCTCCCGCTGCGCCTTCTCGCCCAAACAAGGTCGAACGGCGACGACGACGACGGCGGCGGCAGCAGCGGTACTCTAGATCAAGTACGACACATACACCACCACAACTCGCACCACTTCTCTCGACACTCTCCACGATTCTAACGACTTGACGATGCGCAAGTCGTTCGTGACCTCAGCGCGCGACTCGACGCTCAACCACGCCGACCTCCCTCGTTCCGCCTCGGGAGGCGGCTTTGGCATTCCTACCTTCAAGGGTGAGCCAAATATCTTTATCTATTTCCTTTTCTGAGCTGGTGAATGCGTCTTGGTGCCAACGAGAACGAAGCTGACGCGCCTTCACCTCCCCAAACAATCAAAACATTGGCCGTCCTCCTCCCCGTCCCTCGCGCCCTCGCCTCTCCTCCTCCTCCACCACAACAGCCTTCAAAGTTCCATCTCTCAAGACCACCTCTCGAGTGTCCACCATCCGCGCCAAACGCGGCGCCGCGACCCCGGAAGACTCGCCCTCCGTCCTCGGCAAGCGCCGCGACCGCGTCTACGACGAAAACGACTTCTACGCCACCGCCGGCACCCCGGCCGACGACTACGACCCTCGAGCCGAGAAACGCGCGAAAAAGGCCGGAGAGAAGGCCGCCAAGGAGAAGGCGGCGGAGGAGTCGGACGACGATGCGAAGAAGAAGCGCGGGTTCGTCGACAAGTACGTCGCGCCCAGGAGTCCGAGAAAGTTCCCCGTGTACAAGCCCAAGACGGGTGATGTGCTAGTGAGGAAGTTTGAGCTGCCGGGGATGAAGAAGAAGGGCATGTTGTTGGAGAACAGGTTGACGGGACAGGCGTTGGGCACGAGGAGGGCGATCGAGATGCCGCCGAGGCCGTTGCATGACCCGATGGAGGGGAACGCGATCGTGCTGTGGGACCCGACGGTGGATGATAGGGAGGAGGAGAGGCTGAGGGCCAAGTTGGAGGCGGAGAAGGATAAGGTCATCGACGAGGGCGAGGCGGAGGACGAGAAGGAGAGGAAGAAGTTCCACAGGAGTCTGGCGGAGATTCTCGGGATCAAGACGAGGGAGGAGATGAACAAGGTCAAGGTCAAGGTGCCCGTCGTGATCGATCCGAGGGTCGGCAAGGTCTTGCGTCCGCACCAGGTCGAGGGAGTCAAGTTCCTGTACAAGTGTGTGACGGGCATGATCGACGAGGGCGCTCAAGGGTGCGTCTCTTCCTTTCCTTTCGGTGACTTCCCGGTTTGTTGACTGATCCTTCTGTACTCAGATGTATCATGGCCGACGAGATGGGTCTCGGAAAGACTGTACAATCTTGTTGTTTCCCATTCCGCGCGCTCTTATGCTGACCACGTCACCTCACCCCTCTTCAGCTCCAATGCATCACCCTCCTCTGGACGCTCCTCAAGCAGTCTCCGCTTCCTGGCAAGTCGTCCATCGACAAGGCTATCGTCGTATGCCCCTCGTCACTCGTTCGCAACTGGGCCAACGAGCTCGGTTTGTTCTTTCCTCCTCACTCACGATGAGCACTCAGCTGACGTTCACCTCGTCGGCACGCAGTCAAGTGGTTGGGAGAAGGAGCCGTCTCGCCACTCGCTATCGACGGAAAGGTTGCTGGTCAGGAGTTGGTCGCTCAGGTCAGACAGTGGTGCGCGACCAAGGGCAAGGGCGTCGTCACTCCCAGTTCGTGCTCCTCCCTTCCTTCGGCGCTGGGCGATACTGACCGAACCGGTCGTGCGCATCGTAGTCGTTATCGTCTCATACGAGAAGCTGAGGACTTTGACGGAGGAGCTCGGACAGACGGAGGTTGGGCTGTTGCTGGCTGATGAGGGACATAGGTTGAAGAACTCAGGTCCGTCATCTTGACTTCTCTACGGCCTAATTTACAGTCTCACTGACGCCCCATACACTCCAGTCAACCAAACCTACACCGCGTTAAACCAGATCAATTGCAAGCGTCGCGTCATCCTCACCGGCACTCCCATCCAGGTTCGTCCCCCTCCGTTCTTCAATCACGTGACTTTGTTGTTTACCTTTCTGGCGCGACGCAGAACGATCTCGACGAGTATTTCTCGCTCCTCAACTTCTGCAACCCGGGTTACCTCGGCACCAAGATCGATTTCCACAAGAAGTTTGAGCTGCCGATCATCAAAGGTCGTGATGGCGATGCGACGGATCGCGAGAAGGAGGTCGGAGACGCGACGTTGAAGGAGCTGGGAGCGACGGTCAACAAGTTCATCATCAGGAGGACGAACGACCTCCTGTCGAAGTATTGTTCGTGCTTTTTCCTACCGCCTCAGGCTACCACATGCTGACGCCCTTTAACCAACAGTGCCAGTCAAGTACGAGCACGTCGTGTTCTGCTCGCTCTCGCCCTTCCAACTCGCGCTCTACAAGTTCTTCATGGAGTCGCCTGCCGCCAAAGCTCTCCTCAAGGGCAAGGACTCGCAGCCGCTCAAGGCCATCACCCTCCTCCGAAAGCTCTGCAACCACCCCGATTTGCTCAACATGGCGGAGGACTTGCCTGGCGCGGAGGGGACTTTTCCGGAGGGGTACGATCCGTATGACAAGAGGAGGAAGTTGGATCCGGAGTTGAGTGGGAAGATGGCGGTGTTGGACAGGCGAGTGTTCGTTAGCATGAGCGGGGTCGAAGGCAGCTAACGTTCGTTGCTCTTGATCAGGTTCCTGGACAAGATGGCGAGGGAGACGAACGACAAGATCGTGCTCATCAGTAACTTCACTACGACGCTCGACCAATTCGAGAAGCTGTGCAACGCTCGCCGGTTCGTCTGTCCCTTTTTCCACCACTGCCCACCTCATGACTCACTTCGTCGATTGCAGCTACGGATGGGTCCGACTCGACGGCACGATGAACCCGACCAAGCGCCAGAAGCTCGTCGACAAGTTCAACGACCCCGAAGGCAAGGAGCTCGTCTTCCTCCTCTCTTCCAAGGCTGGTGGTTGCGGTATCAACTTGATCGGTGCCAACCGTCTGGTCCTCTTCGATCCTGGTGCGCTCTCTCCGCGGTGGGGTTTAAGTCCCACTGACATGGCTTGTGAGCAGATTGGAACCCGGCGTCGGACATGCAGGCGTTGGCTCGTGTGTGGCGTGATGGTCAGAAGAAGGATTGTGAGTGCATGCTCAGGCTTTTCACATTGGGAAGCGATGAAGTGATCGACCTCGCCACGTCACAGGTTTTGTCTACCGATTTGTCGCCACGGGCACAGTCGAGGAGAAGAGTGCGTCGCGTCGCGTCTTCTATTGTAAGCACTGTTGCTAATCATTGTTTCTTATCTACGCTATTGCAGTCTTCCAGCGCCAATCGCACAAGCAGAACCTCTCATCCTGCGTCGTCGACTCCAAGGAGGACATTGAACGCCACTACACGGGCGACAACCTTCGTCAGCTGTTCCAGTACAAGGATCGTGCTTGTGAAGTGCGTACAAATCTTCACAGCGTCTTTTCAAATGGAACCTGACTGCCCGTTGTGCGATGATAGACCCACGACCTCTTCAAGTGCAAGCGCTGCCGCGATGGTCGTCAAGTGATCAAGGCGCCGGCGATGCTGTACGGAGACACGTCGACGTGAGCTCACGGATGTTTTCAATTCTTAACAATCATGCTAACTCCACCTTGACTCAGCTGGAACCATCTCACCAACGACTGCCTGAAGAACATCCACGACGACTTGTTGCGCAACGAATACAGTCGAGAGAACGTCACCGCTTGCTTCCAATGTCAGTTCTCGTCTCTCACTTTTAGTTGTTGGTGATGTTCTGACACTTCCAAAACAACGCAGACATCTCCACCTAGATCGCACACGCTTTCAAAATGCCGACTTCGGCGATCCTTCCCCCGCTTCACCCGGAATTTTCTTCCTCCAGTCTTCTCCACTTTCTCCGTTCTCTCAGCATCTGTCATGTTGCCAACTTGATTTATCCGCTTCTATGCACCTTGTTCTTGTGGTTGTTTGCACTGAGGAGGGCGTGTTTAGGCCACGTGGACATATTCGCCTCGTCAAAACGGATCTTGGTAACATCTCGTCGAGGTTCGCTTTCTTACCCACTGAGCTTTCCGGCTGACCAAACGCCCTCTGCTGAGCTCTCTGCATGCGTCTTAATGTGGATCCTGCCATTCCCATCGCTTACCGGCAGGCCGGTGTTTAACAAACGCCCCGGTCCAACGCCCGCGTTTCTTACTGTATCTCTCTCTTGCTCCAACCACTGCCTTCTTCTCGCATTCCATCTACCAACCAGCCAACTATCACCACTTTGGTTTCTGCTGCCTCCCCCCTCCCTATCGTAGCGCTGCTCCTTCGCTTTTCGTCGCACGCTTTGGCTATCTTCTAGGTACCATTCCAAAACTCGACGCGACGTGACACACCCAAACCACAGCCCTCGCCATGTCCTCCACGGTCGAGACGGTCAATCCTAAAGCGCTGTACATGCCTCCAGAACTGTAAGCTGTCTACGTATTTATCGTGACGGAAGCTTAACGGCTCAGAGGTTTTCTCCCAGCCTCACGGACATCCTCACCCGAGCTGCGCACGACGCGTCTGGGTCGAAGAACAAGCAGGTCGCCTCCTCCGCCCGCGCGAGTCAGCTGAGGACGTTCACGCTTGTCTGCAAGGAATGGCGACAGATCGCGACGCCGATGCTGTACCGCTCGCTCCAGCTCGTATGGGATCACAGCGGCCGCCCGCGCCAGCTCCTCGAGGACTTTGAGCGCCGACCCCACCTTTTGTCGATCGTCGAGGAGGTCGAGGCCGACTTTGTGGAGTTTGACGCGGTGGTCGATAAGAGTTGAGGACGTTCACCCTCGAGGATGAAGAGGAGGAGGAGGAGGAGGAGGGGGAGGAGGAGGAGGAGGAGGAGGAGAAGGGGAGGACGTGGGAGGACGCGGTCAAGGACGACGTGTTTGTCGCCGACGCGTTTCTGCAGGAGCTCGAGCTCGAGTCCATTCGCACCGTGGACTGGGACCCGGCGGTCGAGACGGAGAAGGACCGTAAATCGAGGATGAAACGGGAGGCGGAGCTCTGGGATTCGTTCTCGGAGAACGACCTGTTCCACCTCCTCAAGCATCGTCGCATGGTGGGCGAAGGAGGCGACTGGTGCAGCAATATGGGCGAGAGGAGGAAGGTCGCTGCCTTCTTTGAGATAACGGCCAAGATGAAGAACCTTGGACGGCTTGGACTGCGAGACTTCCCAGAGGCGATGATGGCGTTCCAATGCCGTCCACACGTGGTCGCGACGTTGGCCCTCCCGAAGCTCCGCCATTTCGCCATCGGCAAAGCTGTTGATGGATTCCTCCCGCTACTTAACGACACCAACATCGACTACCTCGAACTGGACAACTACGAGGCTCGCCAAGCTTCTACGCCGGTCACGCTGCCCCGCCTTCAGGAGCTCCGACTCATGATTCAGCCGCCCGCGTTCCTCCATGCATCGGATCTACCGCCCGCCCAGATTGCCAGCCTCATCTCCTCGCCTCTCCTCACGACGCTCCACATCCCCTCGTTCATGCTCACCCGCGTCCTCAACCACGTGCACCCCGGCGTGCTCAAGCTTCCCTCGCTCAAGCACCTCACCCTCGCTACCCCGCTCGTACCGCTCGATCCCATCGTCCCAGCATTCGTCAACTCCCTCAGAATCACGCACCTCGAGGTCGTCGCCCGCCGTCTCAACCCGATACTTCGCGACGCGCTCCCTCCGACGCTCCGACACTTTACGTGGATGACGGGACTCTGGAGCGAGAGGGATCCAGCCGTGAACCATCGGCAACGTCGCCTCGCTCGCGCGTCGTCTGAGCCCCTCAAGGTCGGCACGGTCATCTACGACATTACGCCGCTCCAAGCGATCGGTCTCGAGACTCTCAAGCTCAAGCTCGTCAAAGGACATGTCAGCTTGCACCGGCCGACGTGGAACAAGTTGTTGGCGCCATGGAAGGGAGCCAAGCTGAGCGTGCAGATTTTCGATTGGCCTTTTGAGAGCAAGAAGTTGGTGTTTTAGTGTAGCAGAAGAATCAGAGTGTCCGGTTAGAAATGTCAGTTCTCTGTCTGTTGTTGGGGATACTCTGGCGCCTTGGCCTGAGAGGAGCGCAAGATCGGGAGAGATGCAGTCATGGGCACCTGACAAACGCCCGGGCATCACGCAAACGCAAAGAGATGCGAAAAAGTGTTGATCATTACCGACTCGCCACAACAGTCAACGGGTTCCCACCCTCCAGCGCCGCCAAGCTCGCCAACCGCACCTGCGCGAGGTATTCCCCGATCTTGTTCCCTCCCCTCTCCGTCACAAACTCCAAGTACAGCTGGTACCTCTCGTCAGCGACAACGTTGGCGAGGTCGAGAGCGCGTTGGAGGTTGCTGTGATTGTGAGGTGGTGAGTGGGAAGCGGTCAGGAATTCGGGACAGAAGGAAGTACGAACCTCGAGATGATAGAAGACGTCTCGTAGAGGGTGTGGTGCAAGGTCATCACGAGGTGAGGGATGAGAAGTTGTCGGATCTGCGAGAGCTCTTCCGCACGACGTTCGACTGAAAGTTCGAACAACACGTCAGCGCTTGTTTTTCAGCTGAGCAGTGCAGCCAAACTTTTACCCACCTTCAAGCTCGTCCTCTCCGTAGCCTTCGAGCTTCAACCAATCCGACTCCAGCAAATCCAACGCAGCAGAGTAGAAGTCGTCCACCAAAGTCTAGAGCCGGAGAATGCAAGTTAGCGGCGTCCTTTTCCTCAGCTCAAGGGAAAGACTCACGGCCACGCCATCCCTGAACTGCAGCTGATCCAACTTCGACGACCTGTGCATCAAATTTAACATTATTACCTCGAAGGATGAAACCAAAGAGCCCTCATCGACTCACCCAGGTCTCGGCTTCCTCGCCCAAATCTCCGCGAACCTCGTGTGCTTCTCGAGGCACGCAAAGAACGCCGAGTAATCGAGGTACTCCCTGATCTGCGTTGTCTGCTCTTCCCGTTCTGATGCCGCTGAAGAAGGGAGGAGGTCGGAGGGTAACTTGAAAAGGAGGTCGCGAGCGGCGTGGGGCTTGTCGGTCGCTGTGAGGGCGCGAGAGGGACACGTCAGTGTCTGCGGGAGATGCGGAAGAGAGGAGCGGACGAACAAAGGAAGAAGCGAGTGAGAGCGTTGGCCTGCGTCAAGGCTTCTGGGTACGTCGAGTGATCAAACGTAAGCCACTCGAGCGAGCGAATGAGCTCGAGCTGTCGACCATCGACGCGAGCATACGCGTCAAACGCCGACGGCTCCTCGACGGGAAGTTCCTGCGTGACAAGACTATCAATACACACCATTCATACAAACTACAGTAGGCTCAGATAACGCACCTCGCGAATGTCAGCCAGGATAAGCTCGACGGTACGGCAGGCAATCTTGGCGAGCTCCAAGCCGTGCTCGCGGGCCTTGAGCAACGCCGCCTGACGGCTGGCGCGATCCGAATCCGGGCCGAAAGCTAGAGGACAGACTGCTTTAGTCATCTCTCAATGGAGCATCAAGATGATGGCACTCACTGAGCAAGAATCGAGCGTAAGACTCGATCGCAGACGACGAATCGAGGTTGGATGCATAGAAAGCGATCAAGTCCTCGTCCTGCACGCCCGGAAATCAGCGACTGTTCATCTTCGAATGCGTACTCAATTCAAACTCACTTGATCATTCGCCTCAAGAACGTGCACATAAGCCTCGAGAATCCTGTTGGCGGCGTAGTCTGGCAGCGGCTGCTTCAGGAGTCGCAGGACGAGGATCAGGTGGGCGAAGAATCGCAAGAGGTGGGCAATGGTCCTGCGATCCCAAAACATCAGCTTCGCCCCATGATCACTTGAATTGAACGGAAGGCGACTCACTCCGGCTCCGTCTCCCCCGCCGAAACCTCCAACCTCTCCACGAAGCTCGTCAACAAATCCCCAATCTTGCCCAAAATCAAGTACGTCTGCGACACCCTCAACGGGTTCTTCGCCTGGGCACCCAACTCCCCCTTATCGACCCTCAACAGCCTCTCAAACACGCCTTCGAGCTCCTTCCTGATTCCAGCTCCCTTGCCCGCCGAACCGAGCAACACGTCCTCGACGTCCGCCGCACCACCACTGACGAGGTCCTTGACGGAACCATGGATCCAGAATCTGCCTTCAGAGGAGGTGGACAGTCCGGCTTCAAGGTGGGATTCGAACAGCGCGTTGACGTGAGCCCAGAGGTGGTCTTCCCAGGAGTTGCAGACGGGGAGAACGGAGGTAATGTCGCCAGAGATGGAGCCGTAGAGAGCTCGTTCGTAAGCGTCAACGTTGGGCTGTTGTCATCGAAATCGGCATCAGCTTGCTGCCCACCCCCTCGCATCCTTGAGAGCCAAACAACCCCTTCGTAGACACAAGAACGCAAGCAAAGCGAAAGACTCACAGCAGCAGCCATCTTCCTACACATCATCTTCCACAGCCTCCTGTTGACGACGCCCTTGGCCCTCTTCTCCGCCAAACCTCCGGGACCATATACGTCCATCTCGTCGCCATACCCATCCTCGCCTGGCGCGAGCGACGGGTCCCACCACAGGTTTCCGCCGGAGAGGGAAGCGGCACGCCAGGACTGGTCTGACTGGCGACACATGTCGATGGCGAGGTCGAGCTCGCCTGCTCGGACGTATTCGAAGAGGGAGCGGAGCAGCGCGCGCTCGTACGTCTGTTTTCGCGGAGGGGATGAGCGCGTCAGCCCCGTCAAGCTTGAGGTGGGAAGGAGGGGCTAAAGAAGAAAGCACGCACAGCATCATCCTCATCTAATCTCCCAGCACCCCTCAGCACCGCGTCCGGGTCCAGCTCGTCGACCAAGCCTCTCGGGACTGGCGCGCCCGTCCTCCTCGCCTGCTTGAGCTTGTTCTTCGTGTACGGGAGGTAGCCTCTCCTGATCTCTGCAGGGTTGAGAGATGTAGGAATCGAGTGGAGCCAGTCTCGGATGGCCTGTGTGGGTTCCTGGTGGTTAGAACGTGCGGTGCTCGAGGAGGAGGAGGAGGGGACGAACGGCGAGCTCGATGAGGTCCTTGTCGTTCTCGATCAACTTTTGCACGACGGTGATGGGAGGAGTGTAAGGGTTTTTGGAGGTCGATGCGGGCGATGGCGACTCGGCTCGTCGGGTTTCGGAGAGTCGCTCGCTGTGTGGGTCCGGGGATGCCGTCAGTGAGGATGGAAGGAGAACTACGCCAGAGAGGAACGCACGAGTAGAGGGCTTGTACGAGCTGCCAAGTGTTGCGCTCGAGAGTCCATGCATCGACTTGGTCCGGGTTAAAGTCGACCGAGAGCTGCTGGAGCCTGAGGCGCAGGACGGAGCAACCTGGATCAGCGTTCGTCCTCCCAGCTCGCCGCCGTTCCCGTCCCTTTTCCTTCCAATGGAGCAGCAATCCTTCATGATGAATGTATAAAGAAAAGGGACTACTCACTTGTCCTCGCAGATGGCGGTCCACCGAACGAGCAGGCCGTCGTCCTCGTTCAACACCGCGACCTCGCCCTGCTGAGCTCGCAGGAGCTGCTCCGAGAACGCCGCATACACGTCCTGCATCCTCAACTATGTCTACACAGTTGACTATAGATGCTTTTTAGTTAGAGTTGACGAGGTGCCGGGAGTGGTGCGAGGGCAGCCTCAAAGCTCAGAAGCGCGCGAGGCTTCGCCTGCCTCGAGCCGCTGACTTCCTCGGACTTTGCTTTTTCATTGACATTGCGTTCGGTCATCGTGGAGCTATGTTGGGCTAGTCTCGGCCATAGAATCTCTATACTGCTTCAATGATCCAGAAGCTGGCGAAGTCTTTCAAGCTGGGTCCAGAGGTGCGAACGGGGCCACGTCAGCTCGCACTCCGCGTTCCCGCAATTGATCGCATCGACAACTCGAGGTTTGACGCTCGATTTCTTGTGACTGTTTACGATGGATCCTAACCGCACTCTGGTCTCAGATAAGTCTTCATCACCACGCCTGGACGGCGTTGGGATACACCCCCGGAGCTGCACCGTACCACTCTCCTTGCAGCTCCTTGGCTTTAGGTGAACGTTAGGACTCGAGAAGCGACTTCACCCTTTTCTGCTTTTACTCTATCCTGTTTTCCGCTGCTCCGGTCAAGCAATGGGCTATCCAACAGACATCTTTGTTACGCCAGTGCCTGAGGACTTCCTCTGCTCCAGTATGGCACCGCCTCGTTCCGGCACGCTTTGCTCAACTGATCTTGATTGTGTTCTGAACCTAGTCTGTCTGGAGGTTGTTCAGGATGCCACTCGTATCTGTTCTGAGGAGCACACTTTCTGCAAGGAGGTGAGTTAAACACTCCCCACCGCCGATGATCACATCCTGAGCTCGCGTTCCTGTAGTGTGTTAACCAGCTTTCAGAGTTGAATATCGTAGGGCACCGAACCTGTCCGACTTGTCGTGAGGTGTTCTTGATCACAGACAAGACTCCAAACAAGTTCCTGGCTCGGCACATTTTCACTTTCCGGCGAGTGTTTCCGTCGCCTCCCCTCTCACGGAGCCGAAAGAGCTTATTATGGTCGCTGCAGTGTGGTGTGCCCAAACAAAAGCACGGGCTGTAGCTGGACTGGCGAGCTGAGCTCGCGAGACAGTCACATTGCTCAGGTTTGTCGTCTTCTCGGCGCAGGTGGACTCGAGTTTACTTCTGTTTCGTCGGCTGTCTAGTGCCCGTACGAGCCAAGGCCCTGCAACTTTCGCTGGCAGGGCTGTGACTGGATGGGTCCTCATATGAACAAGCAGGCTCACATCGACTTGGAGTGTCCGTGGGGGCGAGTGACTTGCCCTCGTGGGGGCGAAGACTGTGGCGGCGTGGGTGGAGGAGTGTTCCTCCGTCTTGACGCCGAAGCGCATCGTCTTGAGTGCCCGTCTCACAAGCATGTTTCTATCAGACCCACTCATATTTTGAGTCTAATAGTTGCTCTGAAACAGGTGCAGCGTTCCCGACTGCAAGACGATCGGCACCCTTAACACGTTACGCTCGCACGAGTCCGACTGCCGTGCTTTGCGGGACAAGATCAAGCAGCTCGCCATCAACAGTGATGAGAAGGACGAGATCATACTGTGCCTCAAAGACGACTTGAGCCGCCTCTCGGTGCGCCTTGCAGTCGGCCATGCCCGTCAAGACGACCTCAGAGACAACCTCAACACTCGTGGTGGTGAGCTGGCGCAGGTCAAGGCGGAGCTGGCGAGGGTCAAGGCGGAGCTGGCGAAAGAGGTGGAGGAGCCTCCAATGCTTCTGCTGGAGCTTCAGCTGGCTGCCGAGCGAGCTCAAGTCGCGGAGGAGCAAGCTAAGGAGGCGAAGGAAACTTGTCGTCGTCGTCTACTCGAGCTCGACCACGTCATTCCCGCTTGACGAGATCAGGCTTCGCGTTCCAACGAGTACGAGCTGGAGCGCTTGCAGAAGAAGGAGAGGAAGGGGAGAGGACGCGTTGGAGTCAGGAGAGAGTTGGAGGAGGACATGTCGCTCGCTGTTCAGGACTGGGTGCTCGCGAAGCGGGATGTCGAGGAGGAGCGCGTAGTTGACGAGCCCGAGAAGCACGATTCGACGGTTTGGTCGGTGAAGAGGAGGGGAAAGAAGTGGAGAATGGTTGTACCTCTTGCATAATTGATGCAAGTCTGCGTTGTATGTGTGCTAAAATGCTGAAATGTGCGGTACGAGTTTGTGTCTCCGTGAACGATGACCACGTCGGCGACCATTGCAGAGCTCAGGTCACGCAAGCCTCAAGCAGGCCCTCGTATCGAAGAAGAACGATTTCGATGCATTGCAATAGTTTCGAGCTCTTAGAGCTTTCTCGCACTTCTGACCGCGCTCAGCTTTGCCTTCCAGTCTTCGACGCCTCAGATTGGACATTCTCATATGACTGCTTGGTCGGCTGTAGATCTTTACACGAGGTAGGTGGGCGTTGACTTGTTCAGCTCACTTACAAGAGCTGACAATGCGCTCAGCCTCCTCGACCCGCTCTACATCGAGGGCACCACCACGGTCGACGCCGTCCTCGTCTCGCGGTGCTGCTTGTGGACCTGCTTCCTCGCCATGCTGTACAGCTGGTGCTGGCCGAGATACTTGCGACTTCAGGGAAAGGTTGGCGTCTGGCATCGCTCCCTTCACAACGCCTTTTACGCCCTTCTCGGAGCCTGGCGTGAGCTCCAAATCCTTCACGTGCCACACCAGCGAGAAGGGGAACGCTGACGTGTCTACCTGTCCCCTTTCGCGACGTTCAGTCGGACCGCTTTGTTTAGGGATTCATTGGGCGAAGCGTATTTCAAGGGAAAGTCCAGATCCCATCTCCCTTTCTCTGACCTTCAGCATATTCGGTGAGGCTCTGTTTCTGTCGATGACCCCGAAACGCCGCCAACAGTATTTCTCCAGCAACCAGGACTGTCGCCCATTGTTTTGGCACTTTGGTGAGGCTTGCAACA
This sequence comes from Pseudohyphozyma bogoriensis, assembly GCA_024364755.1. NCBI lineage: Eukaryota > Fungi > Basidiomycota > Microbotryomycetes > Chrysozymaceae > Pseudohyphozyma > Pseudohyphozyma bogoriensis. The sequence goes on from JALBUQ010000141.1 coordinate 33,339, forward strand.
CCTAGCAAAACGGTTTTCTTTGTCCTAATGACGTTTGGACTGTTTCACAGCTCGCGTGTGCTCTGGCCGTGGCCGTCCACGGTCGACCGAAGTAATGGCATCGCCCGATATCTCTTTTGTTCTTTCGCACCCGTCCTGCCCTACGCCTATTTTGTGCCGTGAGTAGATACTGTTCACTATCTGAAAGCAGTTCTAATTCATGCTACCTCTCCTTCTGACGGCAGCGCTGCCGTCTTATCAGAGGCAGCGCCTGCATCAATGAAGTAGACTCTACGCGGCTTCTTTTTTGTTTTCCTCCTGATGTCATTTGTTGCCGCTCCGGCATGGCCTCCCTTGGAAGAGGGGATCACCGTACGACGTCGGTACATCTACTGGTTGTTGACACGTAAACACCTTCTTTCCCGGCACCGCCTTTGGGGCTCAGTAAGCTGACGATTAGAGCTATAGTGCTCCTCGGACCCTGGGGTGTCTACTACGCTGCATTTCCAAACTTTATCACAGATGGTTGTAGCTTCCTCAATGCGGTCATGGTCTCCCAAATCCTCAGTAGGTTGGCTGACTTTGCGGAGGTAGCTGTGGTGGACGTGACGGGCTGAGCACGCTCCCCGATAGCGCTATTCCTCTTACTTTGGCATCAAACGTAAGGCTCTAGAAGGTGCTTTGTTGACGTGCTAAAGCTCTCTTCCCTGCAGCTGCTTGACGCGTCAGCGGAACCTTCCGCCTTTGAGGAGACCCCATCCAAATGATCTCCGGTACAAGTATTTGTGCTCGAGATACCTGTTCTTCTAGTGCATCACCTCTCTTCAAGAAAAGCGTCTAAAGAGTAGCCTGACAATCAACCACATTTTTCTTTCGCTGCCACGCGTGATCGACCGTCACCTCCGCTCCACCCTCCGGTATCGCCTCCATAAAAGCCTTCCATCGAGCCAAAAAATCCCTACAGATCGTTCCAGAGATTAGTGGTGGCCGTGTCGTCCACCGAAATGAGAATGTACAGCGATTAGAGAGATGACGAACGAGGACGTCGGAGGCAGAGTTCGGACTGACTTGGCGCGTTCCAAGTCCAACGAGCTTCGCTGAGCTTAGCTTCCCGCCGTCGACTCGTCGCACGTCCACCATTGGTCTCTGAGCAGAGCAACCAAGTAAGTATAACTGCATATATTTAGACTCACGCAACGTGAAACGGGTGGGCACACGTCCTGAGCGGGCTGGGCAGTCAGCCGACCGGGTCGTCCCCGGGGATGACCTCCTAGCTTCAACGCGCCCGTCCAGCTCAAACGACACTGACTCTCCTTGCCTCTGACCAGCTCCACCAACTTTTACACATATCCATTCGAATCCCGTCGACCCCTCCTCGTCGCACCTCCTCCCACCGACTCGTCCAGCTCGCTCTCGGGCATCCTCCCAGTGGCGAACGACGATGTCCGCACTCAAGGAGAGCAGCAACACCGCGCCTTCCGACAAGAAGAAGGGCGGCTGGCTCTCTCGCTCAAAGTCCAAGCTCGTGTCGTCGAGCATGGCCAAGTCCATCACCTCGTCCAGCAGCGGCGCGAGCAGCTCGGGCTCGGGCTCGCCGGCGACGACGTCGGGAGGAATGGCGGGCGCCGCGGAGGGGTTCGGGGTCATGCTCAGCAGGGTCGCGAGTGCTGGTGCGGGCAGCTTGAAGGGCAAGGAGAAGGCGTCGGACAGGAACGGGGCGGCGAACGGCGAGCGCGACGGCGTGAGCGCCAAGGTCGACGAGGTGCACGTCGCGTCCAGTGCGCCGCCGAAGAAGTACTGGGGCGCCGTGCCGGATGCCTGGCCCCTCTATTCGTATGTTCCTCTTTATCACAGTAGTAGGATGCCAGCTGACGGCGATGGTGCAGGTGTCGAGCTGAGGACTACAAGATTCTCGATCCTATCGGTACGCGGGCGGCTCATCCCCCACCTTCCCTGGTGCACAGATTCGAAAGCCCCAAGCTGACCTCATTTATTGCTCCTCCCCATACTCTCGGACCGCCAGGCTTCGGCTCCTCTTCGACGATACACCTCGCGACCTTCCATCCCGCCGACTCGCCCAACCCACCCATCTCTTGTGCCGTCAAGATCATCGATGTCGATAGGCTCAGTAGTGCTGGAGATATCGATCGACTGCGAAGGTGAGCTTATCCGATTAGCTCGCCGTTTGGCTCTTTGCTTCCCGTCCATCACGACACAAGCGACGCCACTGCCACCCAGCTCCGTCGAGCCGCCACGTCTCCCCACGTGCCCTCAGCTTCTTCTGCCCACTTTCCCTCCCGATCTACAAAAACGTTTGATGGTACATCGGCTGACGCTTTCTTTGCCTTTCCTCATCCCCTCGCAGAGAAACTCAACTCATGGCCCTCTCGAAGCACCCCAACGTCCTCCGAGTCCGAGGCGAATGGATCGAAGGCAGCCGTCTCTTCATCGCTTGCCGATACATGACTCCCGGATCACTGCAAGACATCAGCTTGTATGCGTACCCGACTGGCTTCGAGGAGACGGTCGTCGCGACGGTGTTGAAGCAGGCGCTCGAGGGGCTGGTGTACTTGCATCGGAATGGGTGGCTGTGAGTTCTTTCGAGGGGAAGGATGATACATTGGTGGGAAAATTCGGTGCTGATGGGTGAATTGGCAGGCATCGTGACATCAAGGGCGGAAACTTGCTCGTCGATGGTTGGTCCACTCCTTCCTTCGCCCTTTCTGCCACCCACTCATACTTTCCCTCTTTCTCAAACGAAAACAGACGACGGCACAGTCCTCCTAGCCGACTTTGGCGTCTCCTCATCCCTCTTCTTCGACCAAACCTCGACCAACAACACGCCTCCGTCGTCGGTTTCGAAATCGGCAGCGAGCAACGGACCAAAGCAGCTCTTGACGGGGAGGAAGAGTTTCGTGGGCACGCCGTGTTGGATGGCGCCGGAGATTGTAGAGAGGAAGGTTTACGATGACAAAGGTGCGCCGATCGATGTTTTGGAGGAGGGCGATACAGGAGGAAGATGGGCGCTGACACGTGGCGTTGTTTGACGAGCAGCCGATATCTGGTCGTTCGGGTTCGCTCTCATCCTTTTACTTTGAGGTGTGCCAGGCTTAATAAGGTTCACCAACAGTATCACCGCCCTCGAGCTGACTCTCGGCCGACCGCCCAACTCGCTGTTCCCGCCGCACAAGATCCTGTCGAAGACGCTGCTCGAGCAGCCTCCGACGCTCGACCGTGACGGAGGAACCTACAAGTACAGCAAGGATATGAGCGACATGGTCGATTCGTGCTTGAGGAAGGATCCGAAATCTAGGTGCGTACCTTCTTTGTTGCCATTGAGTGGTTGAAGGAGTGGGGAGCTGACGGTCATTGTTGAGGACAGGCCGAACGCGGAGAAGTTGCTGCAGCACCCGTTCTTCAAGAAGGCGAAAGCAAAGTCGTACCTCGTTGGCACGATCTTGAACAACCTCCCGCCTCTTGAGAAACGGCAAGAACGACGTGCGTCCCCTTCTTCCTCCTCTCCTTCTCGTACTCACGTTAGAATTTTTACTCTTTTCCAATAGGCAAAAAACCTACAAACTCCAATGACGACACGGTCGGATCATGGGACTTTGCCGCTACCGTGCCCAACACTCCCACCTCCCCAACATCGCTCTTCAACCCCGCTGCGAGCCCTCACGCGTGGCCTGCGACGACTCAGGCTCCTGCGTCGCCTACCGCTCTCGCCCACTCCACCGCCGGGGATGCGGATTTCTACAGCGGGTTCGATTATGCGAGGAGGAGGGTGGGGAGTGAGGATGATGTCGGCGGGAGGAGACATCGGAGGGCGGTGAGCTTTGATGTTGGGGATGGGAGGGGTGGCGTGGGGAGTGGGAATGGAGGAGGGGGTGGTGGGAGCGTAGGGTTGGGTATGGTGGAAGAGAAGAGTGGGATGGGCGTGGGAGGAGGGGACACGTCAGCGACGGAGGGTGGGAAGGTGGAGTGAAGGAAGTGGTTGGAGTGATACCTGATGCGAACATGTTGTTTTTCCTCTCTCTCACTACTCGACTTTTTTCGTCATTCGTCCTTCCCTTTTCATCATCATTATCACCTCATCTCCTTTCATTTCGCGACTTGGTGGACGAACGGACGGACGTGGGTTGTGGTACCTGGTACGTGGGATTGAGTGGGGTCGATCGTGGGACTGAGGACGAGATGAAGCAAAGGGTCGCACGGAACGTGGGTACGTCAATCTAAGTGTGGATCAAAAATCATTTGACAGGTGTTTGTGCGTACTCCTTTTTCTTTTTCAGTCGTGAAGACTCTGGCCGCTGACTCTCAGCGCAGTTGAGCGGAGATGATCAGGACCCTGCTCAGCAATCGTCGTCAAGGATGCCCCTACTCAACGACGAAGAGATGATCCCCTTCTCTATCTTTTATGTCTCGGAGGATTCGTCCATCTCCATCCCGCGTCGGGTCTGTCGAGCTCCCGCGGGTGCACGTTCCTCGCCGTGAGTACCCGTCCTTGCAGCCCTGCTCAAATTCACGAGCAAGTCGTGTCTTTTTGATGAGGTATTCACTAGTGAAAAATGTAAGTGCTACGTTGGACGATGAAGCAAGAATCAGTGACAGGTGGTACGGAGGGACAGTTGTGTGAGCCACGTCAACGGGCCGCTCATGCAGGAGCGGGCGGACATCGCTGTTTGGCGGACGCGGCGATCAGCATCTCGCCGGTGACTTTTTTTTTCGCTAGCTGCTCATCCACTTCTCTCTCTATTTTTTTTCACCACTTCAGAGAATAGTGCAAAGTTTGATCTAGAGTTGCAAGCGGAAAAGAAGGTTCGTCCGTGTGCCCGCCCATCCACACTCTGCTGTCACGGGGGACGAGCTGTCGAGGGTTCAGTATCGCCGAGCTGATCCACTCGATCTCGACAGGTCGAGCCTCCTCTTTTTTCTTTCTTCCTTCCACTACCTTCGACTCTCGACCCGCCCACACTTTACATTAACTTTTGCGGACAACCAGCCAGCCGAGTGCCACGATGCAAGGCCGACGCCGTTCCCCCTCGTCGTCGTCCTCGCGACCCCCCGCCGCGCCCCCCTTGTCCTCGTCCACCCCGGGCACGACCAACGGCAGCATCAGCAGCAGCAGCAGCCCCCTCCACCGACGCAGCCACTCGTCCACGCTCCTCCCGACCGTGCAGCACCCGTTCGCGTTCTCCCCGCCGTCGCCCACCTCCAGCTCGGCGCGCCGGCTCTCGTCGTCCACCTCGCGCGCGAGCACCTCCCCCTCGCCGCCCTTCACCTTCGGCCTCCCGCCTTCGTCCTACTCGCCTGCACCTCGCTCGTCCTCCACCTCGTCCCTCTCGCGCCCTCTCCCGCCGATCCAGCTCCACCCGCCGTCGTCGCCCGCGTTTGGCGCGTCCCCGACGACGAGGAGGCCCACCACCGATCCCACGCAGTACGCCCTCGCCTCGCCGGCCCACTCGTACGCGAGGAGGCACTCGCACTCGTCGCTCGGTGGAGAGAACTCATCCATCTCGTCGTCGTCCGGCGCCGTCGCTCTCAGCCGAGGCGGGGCGGGAGCGGCGACGGGAGCGGCGACACGCGCGACTGCAGCGACGTTCTCCCCCGCGGCTTCGAGTTACGGTGCTCGTCCCGGTGCGGATGGTGGCTCGGCGGGGCTGAGGAGGAGCTCTTCGCTGGGCGCTGGTGTGGGCGGTGGCGGGTTCGGGCAGGGTGGTGCGACGGGCACGAACAGGAGGTTGGGCAGCAGCCAGATGGGAGGGGGAGGGGGCGGTGCACCTCCAGCGAATGGATACCCATCCTCGCCCGTCCCGCGCCCTCGCTCGATATCGCCAGCCAGGAACACGTACTCGACCCCTCCGACTCGCACGAACGGCACCCTCCTCCCCCCGGTCCAGATCCACGACCGCAACTCGTCGTTCGGCCGCCCGCGCTCGCCCAGTCCCGCGCTCGGCAGTCGTCCCACCACGCCGTCCCAGAGCTCGTTTGGCACCCCGACGCCCCTCTCGTCCCCACTCAGGTCGCTCTCGCTGTACGACACGCCCGCGACGACGACGCGGTCGCATGGCACGAGGAGGACGCACTCCCAGGTCGACCCCGAGAGCCCGATGCACTCGCGCGCGAGCTCGCCCTCGCCTGGGATGGTCGGTGGTGGTGGAAAGTTTGGCGAGGGATGGGGCATCAGCGGGAGCAGGAACGTGAGCAGGAGCGGCGCGAGGGGTGGAGGAGGAGGAGCGAGTTCCAGCCTCGGCTTCTCGTCCGACCTGCTGCCCTACACGCTCGCGAACCAGACTTACGCCGCGCAACAGACCCGCGCCGTCCGACCTCGCGCTTTCTCTCCTGTCCCGTCCCCAACACCCCCTTCTTCGCCCATCGCGTCGACTTCCACCGCTGGCCCGAGCCCAGGCACTCCACACGACACGCGCGCGTCGAGGCGTCAGACTGGGTTGAGCGGGTACGAGCAGGTCGAGGATCGAGCGCCGGGGAGGAGGCCTACTTGGGGTGCGAACGAGTTGATGTGGTTGTATGGCGCTTGGGATGGTGGCGAGTACTATCCGAGCGTCGAGTTGGTGCAGGATATCATGGATGCGACGGGGATGAGGAGGGAGCAGGTTAGGGGCTGGTGAGTCGTCTTTCTTTTTTTTTTCAGGTTGGAGCAGGAGAATGGTGGATTTAGGAGAGGTGCTGATGAATTTGGACGGTGTGGTGGTGGGTCGTACAGGTTCGCGAACAAGAGGCAGAGGGCGAGTCCAGAAGAGAGGCGTAGGATCTCCGCGGCTGCCAGGCGCTTGAATATCACGGGCTTCTAGCCAGAATGAAAATGTGACGATGCTCTAAAGATGGTGAGTGTGCTTTCTTTTCTTCGCCTGAGGTCTCACCAGGTGCGAGGCGATCGCTGACGAGAGTTGCCTGCTAAGATGGTGCAGACGACGAAGAAGCGTGAATCGACCGACCAAACACTCAGGATCACGAATCAACTGACTTCAGTATACCCTTCCCCCGACTTCAATTTTTTTTCTACCCCGATTCTACTCACTCCCGCCACTCACCACCAAAAATCGTCAACAGCGGGACTCTCCGCCTCATGATGTCTCGCTGACGAACCCCCCTTCGACGTTTCCTTTCGTACCGCTCCACTTTGTTATTACCCCTCAAAACTCTACACTACTATACTGTTTGTGACCCTTCTATAGTTTCCCTCATCGTCCCCCTTTGTTCGTTAGTGCCACGTATCTCAGTTATCCGTTTGCAGTAGTGCGCCCTTTTGTCGTTCGGTTCCTCCTTTGAGAATGTTATTACGTGTCACATCTCCCCGTACTTTGAGCACAACGGAGAACAACTGGCAAGAACTGGTGGGGGTCATGGCTCATCGTCGTCGAGACAAGCTTGCCGTTTCGTTTGCCTTGTCGACCGTCGTCGAGCAGGAGGGCTGAACGACCTCGCTCGCGCGCCCCGAGCTATGGATCGAGCTTCGGCAACCTTCTTCCTCCTTCTTCCCATCCATTAAAAGCACTCATGCCCTCCTCTCGCTTCTCTGACGCCTCCTCTCCTGCCTCCTCCTCCTCCGTCGGACCCCACACACTCCCTCCTCGAGGACACGTCGCGCCGCGTGATACCGTCTACCTCCACTTCAGTGCTTCGCGGGGTCTTCCAGCGATCTCACAAGAGCTTGTGGGAGTGATCAAGGAAGAAGAGTTTTATGAGAGGATGGAAGAAGTCTGGAGAGTGTTGGAAGGGTGGGAGTGGAGAGTCTGGAGGAAGGTGTATGTCGGCGTTGCGAGCGTCGTTGGGATCGTCGTGGTGAGCACTCACCTCCCCCCTTTCCTAGCAACAACCACACAGTGACAAAAATTTTTCTGTAACTTCAAAGCCGCTAGCAGTCATAAAACTCCTCGGCAACGCCCTCGTGTCCGACGCCCGCGCCCGTCTCCAGTCCGTCGCTCCTTCGTCGACGCTAGCAGTCGTCCAACAAGGCGCCGAAGCGATCGCTTGGTCCAAAGCCAACTTTGTTGGACTTTTCACGTTCCTCATTCTAACGTTCGTGCTTTGGGCGCCGTATCTCGCGTTCAGGGCTGTCGTGAGTCTTGCGGGAGGGAGGCGATGGTGGGAGGCGATGGTGGGAGGGAGGCGGTGCTGATGCCCTTTTTTTGGGTGGTGTTTCGTTGGTGGTGCAGGCAAAAAGAAAGATGGAGGCTTTGCTAAGAAGGTTTGAGGAAAAGGACAAGGCAGTGAACGAAGGTTGTTTCCTCAAGTGGTCGGTCGGTTCGTCCTCTCGCCCCGATTCGTGAAAAAGATAGCTTTTCGGGACCGGGTGCGCTGACTCCTTGATGACAAACGCACAGAAACGAGGTCAATGTGGAGCGGAACGGCGGTAGTGAAGGTGGTGATTGCTAGCTATAGCAAAACGGCGGTGTTTGAACTCGGTGGCTAGTTGTCTCGCTGGTGACCTCCTTCCTACGCCTTGCGTTCAGACAGGGGGCAGAGCGGCGACGAGAAATACGGAGGGAGTGTATTATGAGGCCTGATCTTTCATTTGGTTACCGAGAAACGCAATTAGTTCTAGCTGCAGCAAAGTGCCTGGGGGGATAAGAGCAGTGCGAGCAGGGCTATGAGGGTGACGTGGCGAAGCCATCTCGCTCACCCTTCGCTAGTTTCCTTGAGCGCCATTGCCACAGCGTACTATGAGGAGAGCACTTTAAGCTCCAAGCTGGATGAAACGTGACAGTATAAAGCTTCATAAATTACATATCTACCCTCCTGCTCACACATCCGCCACTACGCCTTGACGACCGTCCGCTCCTCGGTTGCCTCGCGACCACGTCGCGTCGCTGCGCCGAAGGATCACCCCATTATCCTTCGCTTCTAGACACTCTGGGTCTCTCTTTGTTTTCTACTACCAGCTGTCTAGTACTGAGTACCGGTCTCTCTTCCCGCCCGTTTCCCACCTTTCTCTGAAGCTCGCTGGCCGAGTTTCTGTGTTCCTCGCTGGTCGAGTAAGTCAATGCGAGCTCGGACAAAACTGGATAGATGTAAAACGCTGACTCTGGACCGCACAGCTCCTTCCTTTTTATTCCTAGAACGCCTTCCTTCTCACCCCATCTCCTACACACCAACCATGTCCGACACCGCCTCGATCCACTCACTCCCCATGTACATCGCTCGCCGCCCGGACGTCCTCGTCCACCTTTCTGCCAGGAGCGGGCCTCCGGAGTTTCCTTATGAGCTCAGAGGGACTTTATCAGAAGTCGAGTTCAATCAGCGAGCGGAGGAGCTGCTGAAACTGGTAAGGAGATATGCGTGGTCGATCTGGGAGAGGGTTTACGTCGTCGTCGTGTCGCTTCTTACGTTTGTCCTCGTGAGCTCCGCCTTTCTCTCACCCTAACCGCGATGAATGCTAATTATAGTTGATACCAGCCAACGGTACTCTCCATCGTCCTCGGCCGCGTCTTTGTCGACCGCGCGAAATCCCACCTCGAGGACTCTGGCTTCGCCTCCGACTCGCTCGTCGTCCTCGACGCTCAGAGCCAGGCGCTGTTCCGAGCTCGTGGCATCGCCCTCGGCACGATGTTTGGGCTGGTCATCCTCGGTTGGGTGCCGTACCTCATCTTCAAAGGAATGGTGCGGTGATATCCTGGTATTGGGAGGGCGGGGCCATGCTGACCGTGACACGTTGGCGGGTGCAGGGAAACCGCAGGATCGCGGCGCTGTTGAACGGGTATTCGGCGAGTGACCGCAGTCGTGGACCGCTGTATTCTCTCAAATGGACGCTGTGTGAGTTTTCAGAATAGGCCCTTTGAGCAGGACTGATGGGAACTCGTACAGCTTCAACTTCGGCATGGCGTCGCTCCGCCGTCCTCACCATCGTCCTTCCGTTCAACGCTCAGCCCACAAACTTCCACCCTCAAGCGTACCTGCCTCCAGTGAGTTAGAAAATGGCACTCACTTATTTTTACAGAAGAAAGAGCTGAATGTGTCCACGGCAGTACATGAGCAAGGCTGGGGGCGTCTCGAATGTGTCGCAGCACGCACCCCCTGGGATGCCAACAAGAGCTGTGGCAGTCGCTGCACCTGTCGGGTTTGTTGAAGAGAGGTTATAAAGCTGTATGCATCATGTGGAAATCGGCGCTGGTCGCTAGGATTGGAGAGGGCAGGAGTTCTGATGGTGGATGGTGCATTGGAGGCCACGTGGTCACTTTCTTTTTCTGCTGTCTTTCCATGCTCCCTTGCAATGATAGACACTGTTGGCGGAAGCCTTATAAGCTGAGTGAATGTTATTAGTAGCTATATCCTAGGGTTTAGATTCGCAGAAAGCAAACGGCCGACAATGCCGGACACGTGCGCGAGCTCGGCCGCCGTTCAGCCTTCGACCTTGGACTCGTCGCGCTCTTTTGTTCCTTCCGCTCACTCGCTCGACGCACCTCAAGCAGCGCCCCCGCTTTGAACAAATCTTTCTATACTCTATACCTTCATATCTCTACACATCTACCGCCCCTGTCTGCTTCGTCGTAGCTCCTTCTGCGACTCGCGATCGGCCGCTCGTCCGCCACTGCTTCCTTCAACAAGATATCCGTCGTCGCCATGGCCCCTTCTCCACCATCCACCATCGTCAGCGTCAACCCAAAGGGCCTTTTCCTTCCTCCTGAACTGTCAGTCACTTTCGTATCTCTCGTTCGTGCCTTTGCGCCGGCGTTCAGCGAGCTGATCCAGCGCCTCTTTGTTCTCGTGCCAGCCTCTCCGCCATCTTCTCAGAAGTCGCCCAGCTCTCATATGGTTGCCCTTCGCACTTACGAGCATGTACTCTCGTTTCTAGACAGTGGAGGATGGTCGCGACGCCGTTCCTCTACCGCGAGATCAGGATCGACTGGAAGGGCCGCGAGAGCAAGCTGTTGATCGCCGAGTTTGAGCGTCGGCCGGACCTCCTCTCCCTCGTCCAGCTCATCGTAGCTCGGTACATCCCCCTCGAGGAGCAAGTCGTTCGTGAAGCCGCCAAGTTCGCTCAACCCGCCGAGTCGTGGGAGGAGCGCACGAAGGACGACTTCTACGTCCGAGACGCGTTCCTCGACAAACTGGGCAGGATGGGACTTCGCAGACCGGAGTTGGACGAAAGTGAAGAGAACTTGGAGGAGATTCAGAAGCGTCAAGAATCGGAGGAGCGTTTGTGGCGGGAGTTTTGCGCAGAGGACGGCGGCCACGACTGGGAGCTTTACGACGTGCTCATTCAGCGGAGGAAATGTCAGGAGGACGGTGACTGGTTCGGTGTGTTTGGAGAAGTTAGGAAGGTCGAGGCGTTCTTTGCGATGACGGCGGGGATGGAACGACTACGCGAGCTCGAGATACGCAACTTCCCGCAATCGACGCCGATCCAGGAGGGGATGCGACGGAACGTCGTCGCAACGTTCTCGAGGCTTCAGCAGCTCACCGTCCACGACATCGATCTGCAACTCCTCCACTGTCTCGACAAAGTTCAACTCAAAGGACTCACCATCAGCAAACTGCGACCGGACGCCCGACAAAGACCGTTGCACCTCCCCGAACTTGAAGACCTCTTCATCGTCGAGGACACGTTCACGGAATGGACGGAAACCCTTCTCGTCCCCCTCCTCTCGTCGCCCAAGCTCAAAAACATCGTCACATCTTTCTCGCTACTCCGACAATTTTTGACGCACCACCCAATCGACCTCGTCCCACCCGCCTCTCTGCGCCACCTCACGCTCTCCTCGTTCCCGAGACACCTGGACAACATCCCCTCCCAGCTCCAATCCTTCATCTCATCTTCCAACGTCCTCTTCTTCCAAGCGACTGCATCCCAACTCGCGCCCTTGTTCATCGCCTCCTTCCCCAAGAGGCTCGGCTGCTTTGGTTGGAACGTCATCCCGCCGTACCCGGACATCAGCGACTTGCTTCGCACGGTTTTGTTGATCGTCGAACAGGTCCCTCAGTCAAAGTCCTGGCTTCTCAGGGTTTGTGCTACGGAGGAGAAGCGGGCTGAATGGCAAGAGGAGTGGGATGGCTTTGTGAGCGAGCAGCCGAAGGGCGGGCCGATCCTGATCTTGGACGGGAAGATCGTTCAAGTGTGGAGGTCACCGTAGAAACATTGCTCTTGAAAGATTGCTTTTTTTTACGTTAGCCGAGTTTGCTTTCATAGGGAGGCTCTTGCCAGGAGAATGGGGTGCCATGCACTGCTTCGCCAACTGTGAAAAAGCAGAGAGGAATTCTTTGTCGACTCGACTGTTGTGAGTCACCAACTTGGTCATAATGTTGGTCGTGATAGGTATCGGTGAGAGGAAGAATCTCTTCGTGGCATTGCAGCTTGACAGCCGCCCTGAACAGAGTGTCCCGAAGGTAGTACACGTGGTCGACCATATCGACACAAATACGACGCCGTTGCGACAAGAAAACTATCCACAGTTTTTAATCCTAACTCTACAATCTTCTAAAGCGGTCCTGCTTGAGAGCTAGGGGAAAAGTGATTTTTTATAATTTTGCTGCGCAACGAATTAATTTTGAGCGGGCCAGCCAATCAGTTGGAGGCAGAAGGCGCCAGTGGTCGCTGCTCCTCCTGCGCCTCGCTCCCGTCGCTCCCCTCCCGTGCACCAGCCAGCAGCCACGATGTCCCTGTTCAAGGCCGGCCTTGGCCTCCGCTCCAAGCTCCCCCTGGGCGCCAGGTTCGCCTCGACCCAGGCCGCGCCTGCTCCCTCCGTGAGTGTCGTCCCGTTGCTCGCCAGCGAATCCGACATTGTCCGGGTCGCGCCGTCGTCGCGAGCGAAGACTGCCTCGAGCGAAGGAATGGGGTGGAATTCTACAGAAAATAGAAAGAGAGAAAGCTGACCCCACCATCCCTCAACTCTCCCATCACTACGACGACCAAACAGTCGGCGTTCACGTCCAAAACCTCTGCGACCTTCTTCTCGCTCGTCTCTGCCGGCTCGCTCGCGTGGTACTCGCACCTCTACGGCAACCCCTTCCTCCCCGAAGTCAAGGCAGAGTCGGCTGCCGACCACGGCCTCCACCCTCCCGCCTACCCGTGGGCTCACAACGGCCCCTTTGAGACTTTCGATCACGCTGCGTGAGTCTCCTCCCCCTGGCCTCTCGTCTCTCTCGGGCTGCTTTGAGGGCGCTGCATTTGTGGGGATGGCATGAAGATGGAATGGCATGGATGAGCACGGAGTAGGGAGCAGACAGGTGGAGCTGGTGCACGACCGCGCAGGGCGTGGGAGGGGCCAATCGTGACCGAGTGCGAGCGCGCGATCCTCAGAGACCGAAACCGCCCTCGCCCACCACCAGCACGGCGGTCCTCGACCTTGGTCATTGTGGCTGTGGGATCAGTTGGAGGAGGATGGACGCAGGGCAGGATGGCCGGAACTGGCGAGACGGCGGACACGATGCGCACGAGCGACGAAGCAGATCCGGCCGCTCTCATTGGGTTTTGCGAACCGCGCCCGTCCGTGCTCGCCATGGATCCACGCCCTGCCTTGAGCCCACCACACCATCGGAATTCATTTGTTGGGAAGAAAGCAGCACGCTGACCGGCCCTCTCCTCCCCTCCCAGTATCCGACGAGGCTACCAGGTCTACCGCGAAGTCTGCTCGACCTGTCACTCGGTCGACCGCATCGCCTGGCGCAACCTCGTCGGTGTCTCCCACACCGTCACCGAGGCCAAGGCCATGGCCGAGGAGGTCGAGTACACCGACGGCCCCGACGCCGCCGGCGAGATGTTCCAGCGCCCCGGCAAGCTCTCCGACTACATGCCCGCGCCTTACCCCAATGAGGAGGCCGCTCGTGCCGGCAACGCCGGTGCTCTGCCCCCTGACTTGAGTCTCATCACCAAGGCCCGCCACGGTGGTGCTGTGCGTTCCTTTTCCTCTTTCAGGGAGAGAGGTTGGTGCGGGAAGGGCTGACGGGTTTCGGTGGGTTGTAGGACTACGTCTACGCTCTCATCACTGGATACGTCGACCCCCCAGCTGGTGTCGAGATCCGTGAGGGCCTCAACTACAGTGCGTTACTTCTCCTTTGCTTCACTTCGTTGCGGCAATGGGCTGACCTCACGCGCGCGCGCCCTCAAAACAGACCCCTACTTCCCCGGAGGAGCCATCGGTATGGCCCGTGTCCTCTACGACGGCCTCGTTGAGTACGAGGATGTGAGTTGTTTCTGATATGGTGGAATCGAGAGGAGTGGGAGGCTGATATGGCCGGGTGATGCGACTCCAGGGTACCCCCGCTACGACCTCGCAGATGGCCAAGGACGTCACCACTTTCCTCGCTTGGGCGTCGGAGCCTGAGCTCGACCAGCGCAAGAAGATGGGATTCCAGGTGCGTGATTATTCATTTGGGGAGGCTGGAGCGTGAGTTGGGCGGTGGGAGCGGCTGTTGACCCCGCGCGCGTGTGTTCGCAGGCTACGATCATTCTCTCGACGATGCTCGCGCTTTCTATCTGGGTTAAGAAGATCAAGTGGGCGCCCATCAAAAATCGCAAACTGATCTGTAAGTTTCACCGGTTAAATTCGCGCCTAGGCCATGAACTAATCTTTCCCTTGGGGTCAACAGACAACCCTCCTGCTGCCAAGCACTAAATGGCGTAGACGCAAGGATGAGGATGGGCATGAAGGAGGGACTGGGTATGGAAGATGTGGTTTCGGTGTTTCAAAAATACAAACTAGTGCTGAACTCATCGTCGCGTGAGGTGGGGAGAGGTGCGAGAAGAGGCCACGTGGTTGATTGATCTCCATTGGGCTTGATGTTCAATCCTTGGGCCTCGGCGCATATGTCTACCAGAGGCCGTCAAAATAGCTTACGCATCAACTTCAGGCATCCAATACGACAATAGTGAACAAATTCGAGGTTCCCACTCTGCCCAGTCTCACGGTTCTTCCGCCCGGCTTCTGGTGGGACGACGCTAATGGGACACGCAAAGGGGTCCCAGTAGCTTTTTCGGTAAAAGATTGTTCAATTTACAACTTGCTGTTTTTTTTTTAAACCGATCATTTCTGCCCTCGATGCGACGAGCGAGAGCTGACGTGTTGCGCCACGGGTGCACGCCCACGAATGAACTACGCAGCTTGACACCTTTGTTCTTGTGGCTCATATGAAGGCCGACAAAACACTTAAAATGGTGGTATCATCGCTGTATATACCAGTGATAAGAGTAGCCGTCTTGGGACTTGTGAGGGACATAAATCGGCAGAAGTCCTCACGTACGTCGAGTTGTGAACTTCGGCACGCCTGCAGAGCAACAGCCTTTGGGCTATGACGGAAGCAGTACATTAATACCAATCTCCAGTGGACGTCGATCCCTTGTATCTAGGTTCGTGCTCGTGATGCTGCAGCAGCGCACGCTCAGCTGACGTGGGCCGTACATCCTGATCTCCTCGAGACGTTTTTTGGAACAATCTTCGGAGCGATGCCAGAACTGAGCTTCCCTTCCTTCTTCACGTCTCTTTTTGGCAGCATCACGGTAGCCCAGTTCGCTACTTGCGTCGGGTCTCTGAATTAGGATCCTGATTTAGGATCCTTTCTAGACTGCTGTACTCCGGTGCTGTCTCGCTCGTCATCCGCTTCTTCGTAGCGCCCTATTTTGCCACTCGACCTGCTTCAAAGAGTGCGTGAGCCAGGTTTTTGCGGTGCTGGGCTCAGCTGACGTGGTGCTTGCAGGCCCTTTCCTAGTGAGCCACACCGCCAGTCCCACATTTTCATTCTCGGGGACGACGGCCGTAGATTCTCCAAGTGGCTTCAGTGTCGAAAGATTTAGCCACCGCGACTATATGGCTACCAACGAGGGTAGGCGTTCAAGGACGGCCGCCGAACTGGCGGGGCGCCGCGCCCAACAGTATCCACCGATCAACCGGCAAACGCTCCAGGTACCGGAGAAGACCAAGCGTGTGGATGTTGCATCATTCAGTAGTATGAATGTGCCTGTTATCATACTTCGTGTGCGTAGCGCTAGTGCTGGGGTGGAGGTGTAAGCGACTACCTGTATTTTTGCGGAGGCCTAGATTCTTGCCGCTGCATCCTGGACTTCACAACGTGGCGAAACACCTCCTACGGGAAGAAAATATGATTTGTTTGAAAGGGATTGACAAATTTGGCACCGCTTTCCAGATTTTTGCAACGTAATCGGAGCACCAGCCAAGGTGGATGCCTGTGCGTTTCGTCGCGCTCAACTCGCGCCCCTCGGCTGGCATAGAGAAAGCACGCACGAAAGTCCCTCATCTCCTCGTAGTTGAATTTTGTACCGTGTCACTCCTTCTCCTTCTGCTTTCTTGCTCTTTTGCCATTTCTGCCTGGATGATCGCGTCCCTCCGATCCAGCTCTTCCATGACCATCCTATGCTCCCTCACCGCATCCTGCCAGTTCAACTCGTACCGGGCTCTCTTCTGCTTTTTCGTCTCCCACCACCCCTTCTTTTTCACCCATTGTGCTCGAGGGAAATCAAAGTCCCAGTCAGGATCGGGAAGGTACGTCGCTTTACGAACAGCAATGCGCTCTTTCTTGGGCAGGCGGGCGAGGCGGAGTTCTTCGTCGTTGAGAAGGAGCGGGGAGGAGAGGGGTCGGCTGTGGTCCTTTCTAGTCAGCTTGCGGAGAAAGTAGAGCATTTGAAGGGAAAGAGGAGAAGCAGAGAAGTGGTCCAGGCAGCGATTGGAAGCTGCTCGTTTGCTCGTGGAGCCAGCGTGGCCCGGGGAATCACGTGGCATTACCGTAGACTTGGATGTGTCGCCCACCTCCGGTAACCCCACTAGGAATGACACTTCATGATAGCCGACTCATGTTGCGGCATTTCTGCACTTGAAAAGGTCGGTCCGCCGATGGCCCAGTCGTCCCGGACTTGTGGCCTCCGCACGACGGGCGGCTTCGGCGGAGGCTCTCGCGGCAGCCCCACTGCGGTGCTTCCGTCGTCTATCTGGTGTCATGAACTTCGACCTCTCTCCCCCTTATGCTCCATACAAAGACTATTCATTCACAAGATCGATCCCAAGAGACCAACGAGCCATGTCCTCCCGAGCTGCTGCGTCCAAAGTCTTCAGGATGGGCAACGTGGTCCTCCCTCGTCCAGCGTACGGCGCTATGGGCCTTTCGTACGGTCCCTCTCATTCTTCTACCTCTCACCTCAGACTCCATACCTAAAATAAGGGCTTCCGCAGTGTGGCATACGCTCCGAACCCGGCTGACGTGGAGACGTATAAGGACACGTTGAGGAAGTCGGTAGAGGTTGGCTGCACGGTGTGGAACACTGCGGACCTTTACGGGTTTGGGGCAAATGAGGAGCTACTAGGTTACTCTTCCTCTCAACCGCTTTCCGGTGCCATCGTAACCCTCAGACTAATCACTCACCACCCCTTCACCCCCCCTCTCACAGGCTCCATCCTCCGCGAAGGCGACAACCGCTCCAAAGTCTTCCTCGTCACCAAGTTTGGCGGGAGGTGGGATGGCGAAGGAAAGAACCTCCGGATTGATGGGACGGCCGAGTACGCGGCGAAGGCTCTCGAGGCGTCGATTGCGAGGTTGGGGTCCGCGCCGGACGCGTGGGCGTTGCATAGGGTTGATAAGAAGACGTGAGTCCCCCTAGCTTTTCATTGATGAATATAGGAATGAAAACAGCCTTACAATTTCTTAAAGACCCATCGAGGAGAGTGTGAGAGCGATGGAGGCCGCACGGAAGGCCGGCAAGACTCGCTTCATAGGAGTGTCGGAGTGCTCCGCTGAGACTCTGAGGCGGGCGAGCATGGTCGCGAAGATTGATTTTGTCGAAATTGAATGTGAGAGGTTTTATTTATCATGCTCAGCCATGACAGAATGAGTACAAGCAGCCTTCGCAGCACTAAAGCTGACGTGCTTTTTGTGGAATCTGGATCGCGCTGATCCCCTTCTGATTGCACAGACTCGCCTTGGACCACGACATTCGAAGAGAACGGGGTTATCAATCTTGCCAGGGAGCTTGATTGTATCGTATTTTCCTACTCTCCTCTAGGCCGAGGTCTGCTCTCCTCTCTTTTTTTCCTTCCAATCGCCCTAACCTTCCGCACGCACAGGTTTCCTCACCGGCCGCTACACAACTCGCAACGACTTCCAACCAGGAGATTACCGCTCCAACCTCCCTCGTTTCCAACAGGATGTGTGGGAGCACAACCTTGGGATCGTGAGAGAGTTCGAGCGTCTGGCGAAAAAGAAAAGGTGCACGCCTGCTCAGCTCTCGCTCGCGTGGTTGATGGCGCAAGGGGATCATATCGTTCCTATCCCAGGGGTGAGTGCCTGAGCTCGCGACCAGAGAGACACTTTCGACTAACGTGAGCTGTTGGATGTAGACCAAGAGCGAGAAGTACCTGGTCGAGAACTTTGCTTCGCGAGAGATTGAGCTGTCCGCAGAGGAAATGAAGGAGATTCGTGAGGTGGTCGAGGCCAACAAGCCTCTCGGACATCGATACAGCGAGACAACTCAGAAACTGCTTGATGAGTGACGGGGTTTGGGGTTCGAATTGAGCAAGTTAGTAGTGGTGTACTGGAACAAGCCGCCGCTCTCATCCGCACTCTCGTACGTCAGGCGGCCACGTGGCTCAACCCCGTTTCGTAGCAACGACGCTCCTGTATTGCTCACCCAGTGTCTGCGTTCACAGCTCCTGCAAACTGTTTCTGTTTTACTTTGATGTATGGGCAAAAAATGTGACGCTGGCAAGACGGTCGTTAGCGCTATCCGACGTGCCGACGCCATCGGCGAAGGCGGAAAGGATGAATAGGAGCAAACCCATGTGACGAACCTAAATCTCATCTTCCAGCACCCCCGTTTCCTTCTCACGAGTTGAATCCATGATTCCCCATCATCACTCTCTGCCAACCATCCGCACCACCTCTTGCGCCCACCAAATCCTCCCTCCTCCTCGCCGCCCGCCGCCCCTCCACGATCGCCTGCTGCCTCACAACCGCGCCTACATACTCCGTCTCGAAGATGTGCAGCTCCATCAACCGCGTCGGTCTCTGGATATTGAGGGAATGTTGAAGTGTGGGGAAGGTGTTGAGTGCAACCATGACCTTGCCGTAGACGTTTAGTCGAGTAGGAGGCCACGTCAACGTGAAGCTCGGGTCCACCAATGCTCTCACGAGGTTCTCGTCGACCCCCAATCGGCCCAACACTACCCTCTCGCTGACCAGACTTCCGCTCCTCGCTGCTTCAGCAACTTGCTGAGGAGTAAGCTCCGGATAGAGCCCGTCCTGGTCCTTCGGCCCGTCGGAGAGAGGATCGGCGCCCTCGAGGTATTCGTCGCCGCGTACGAGCCCAGCCCTCAACCTCCGGTCATCGGCTACCGTAAGTCTCGCTCGTCCACCAAGTTCCTCATTGGCGGTGATGAACCCGATCCACACCTTCTCGAGCCGGGGACAGAGTTGTTGCGAGAGAAGGAGGAGGAAGACCCCCGCGTCGGCGAGCTGGATGCTGAGGTGGAGGTTCTGGAGGGTGGAAGAGAGAGCGAGGAGGAGGGAAGCCATGACTGGTACGTGGTGGGGTGCTTTGGTCATGCGGTACGAGAGGCGGAGGACGAGGGAGCGGAGCGGAGCGATGTGTGGGCGGTCGGAGAAGCGTTGGTGGGACGGGTCGCAGAGGCCGACGAAGGCGTGCACGGGAGGGTGGACCTGGTCGTCGCAAAAAATTCCAAGTAGTTGTAGGCTTTGTAATGAGAGACAGGTCTTGAGGATCGTGATGATGGCGAGGAGGTCGACGGTCGCGTCGGTGATGGTCAGGCGCTGGAGATGGAGGCCGAAGGAGGGGTGAGACGATGGCGGGAGAAATGTTTGTCGAGTGATGTGGACTCGTCGTAAAGATAAGATCGTAACAGAGATGCACTCGAGCAAGATCGGCTTGATAGTCGTGTCTGCACTCCAAAACCACGGAGCGGCAACGCCAGGTCAGCGCACAGCACGGGTTTGGGCCATCGCGGGTGAAATCCTTCACGTACCATCAAGGTTCCAAACATCAATCGTCAAAGCATCTAGAGAATGAAACCTCGCGATGCTCCTGAGGATCTCGAAGCCAGCCTGGTCCGCGAGCGCCTGCTGAGTGGCAAGCGTTAGGAGCGACTTTGGAAGGTCGACCCAGAGGTGGCGAAGCGCGGGCAGGCGGAGACGGATAATGTCGAGAACGAGCGGGATTGTGAGCAGAGGGAACCCTCTTCCTCCCCATACTGGTGACAGCGGCGTGCTCACGTCCCACCGCGAGGCCAGACGGAAATTCGTGAGGTGGTGTCGGAAGGGAGGTCCGCCAGCAGACGGAAACAAGTTCGCCGGCGTGATCGGGTACAGATGGCTCGTCGTGGCAGGACGGTGAGGAAGTGTGCCTTGACTGAAATGTAGGACGAATTGGTTCAGGCGTTCGTCAAAGTTGGCGTCGAGGAGGAGCGCGAAGTGTCGGCAGGCCAAAGCGGGCAGTGGCGACGTGTCGACGCGCTTGAACGCAACCCTCAAGCCGCTGTGGTAGAACTGTTGGCATACGAGAAGAATAGTGGTAGAGTTGAACCATCGAGGCGGGCTCTGGAGGGAGTAGGTGACGATGCGGTCGAGGACGGAGGCGGGCACGTCGAGGATGGTGATCCCGGACCGACGGCGGCTTGCCGGTGCTAGAGCGAGGGGGAGGGGGGTCGGCACTGGACGGGGTGCTGCTGACATTCCATGAGATAGTGTATGGTGTAAGTCTGCTGTAGAGGGAGCAGACTAGGGGCGAGGACGAGCGGAGGGGCGGTGATGAACCCTGAGTCGAGCAAGTTTTGAGAAGGCGACAAACTTGCCATCCGAGGCGAGTCACAAACCGTCCCTCAACTAGGAACAGACAACATAAGGGTTAGTTCCTGTCGTCAAGAAAGCACCTGGCAGCAACGCGAAACGTACGTAGATGACCCGCTAAATCGCGCCACGTTGGCTACCACAACGTTCATGAATCCTTCCTCCACCGTTGCGCCAAGAACAAAACAATGGAAAAAGATGAAAGGGACCTATTATGTAAAGAAAACTTCCCTTTATTTTGAAGCCAGCACTCTCAGAAAGCTCGACTGGTGTCGACGCTTCAACGACACTGAGACGGATCGGAAAGGTCAGATCAACAAAGTCAGAGCAGCTGGAGATAGTGTCACAAGGAGGTAGCGAAGAAAAAAGAACCGAAAGCAAAATCTGTTGGTAAGCAGCTCCGATCGTTCAAAAAAATGAGGAGTCTGGCACGCCCCTCGTGAGCCACGCGGCGTCCTCCTTCTCCGGCAACTGACGAAGTGGCCCTCCCTCCATTCAAAGTGAAGAAAGAAGATCGCAAAGACGCTTTTGCGAGCCTACTGTGGGAACTTCACTCCCATCGTCAGTTCCGAACTTGTCGTCTCGGATCAACAAGCTCAGAGGGCACCACTCACCTGGCTTCGAACAGGCGCCCACGAGAAGCATGCTCTTGAATAACAACAGTGACGACAGCCTCCGCATACTTTTAAAAACCAAAACCAAGCTCGAACGACCTCCGAGCACCTGTCAAGCTCCTCGCATCGCATCACCCATCATTCGCGAGCGCGAGATGCCAGCCTCCTCGCTTCCCAAGCGCTTGATCTTAGAAAGGGGACAAAGAACGAAACGATCGGAGCATCAGCTGGGAGCAGGTGGTGAATCATAGTAAGATACAGCGATAGCATCGCCCCCACCCCGGTCAAAGCAGAGCGGCGGCGGCACGGTCGCGATTGAGTTCATCGCGTTGGGTGGGCCTCGGACGGGCGGAGTTACGAGAATCCTCCCTTGCCTACGAGTTGCGAAGTTGATTGTCCTCCCTGGCGGTTGTATGTGATGGTTCGACACGAATGAACGAACGGTGTGGTAACGACGAGACAGACAAGCTTGAGCGCGAGTCTCGTCCACAGCTGCGGTGCTCGAGGCCCGTGACCTCTCAATGAACAACATCACTGTTTCGATCCCCAATGGAGCTCTCGAGCAGACACTGAGTGGAGCGGACGACTCGGAACAAAGGTACATTAGGCAAGAGGGAGATGACGCTCCCCAACTACTCTTTTCAGAACGATTTGTCGTTGACCTGGAGCGAGACGAGGGAAAGGCGTCAGCATCCCGGTTCACTGGCACATCGCTTGAGAGCGTGAACTTACCTTATCCTTGAGCTGTCCGATCCACTGGTTGTACGACGGGAGCTGCTCCATACGGTCCTCGATAAGGCAGCTGAGAGCCCACTGTCGAAGTGACGGCTCTCCATCCTCCTTGACGACGTAGAGGTGAGGCTAACGCAAGGCGCAACTCGTCAGCACGTCTACGACCAGAGATCAACGAGAGAAAGGGCGAACGTAGTAAGGACCGCGACGGGCTTCGCGAACCTTGCCGATGATAGCGTTGACACGCTGCGAGAACGCGTTCTCCAACTGAGGAAGCGTTTGCTGGAAACAAGTGACGAGGCAAAAAATCAGCACAGTCTGCCAGAGGTCTGCTTCGAAGTAAAAGGGAGGAACGCACCTTGCCGCCTCGCAGGTCCGCGTATGTTGGGATGTCGAACACGTCTACTACAAGCTGAGGAACGGCTTCCCTTCCGACCCAGAGGAAAATGTTCTGGCCGTCTTCGATCAGGAAAAGACCGTGACGCTCGAGGCGCTCGCTCGACAGAGGAAGTGGGTGAGGAAGGACAACGCCGAGGTCGCCAATGGTTCCGCACTGAGAGGCAAGGCAGGTGTTAATGACTACTCGAATTGCGTGAGGAGAAAGGAAAGAGCCTCACCTCTTTTGGCATGTTGTGGAGAGAGTAGAAGACGGGGTGGAGGTAAGGGACAAGGAGTTGGGAAGGTAGCGTAGTGAGAAGAGCTTGGGCGTAGGCACGAAGGTCCGACGGGATCATTGTGCTCTGCCTCAGACCGACCTGGAAGAGAGAAATCCTTATCAGCACCCAAGTGGTGTTGACAAAGAAGAGATCGAGACACACATGCTTCAGCAGACCGAGCATCAACAACGGAAGGTACTTCATGTTCTCCGCAACCACCAGCTGAGGGCTAGCTCCACTGCCCGCCGAAGTCATCGTCGCCTTGTACGTGCCGAGGATGTCCACCAGCTTGTTCATGACGGCGTCCCTAGCATCCTCCAACTTGGACTGCATCGACCGCTCAACGGCCTTGTTCGCCAACAGCGTAGCAACAGCGACGGTATCGACGTTGGCGTAGAGGTCTGAGATGGAGCTTGTGGTGGGGAGGGCGAGGGTGATGACACGGATTCGACGCTCGCCGTAGCAAGTCGTGTGGAGGACGGCGGTCTGGAAGACGACGAAAGGTGCGCTGATGGGATCCTCGATCTGGATCTCGATGGCATAGGACTGGTCCATCGGGACGGCGGCGAGGGAGAGGAGGTCGGTCGAACGGACGAAGAAGTTTCCGTGGAAGGCCGACATGCGAATTCCTGCGGGGGGAGACATGAGTTCACTTGTTGCTGCGAGATAATTCGAAGTAACTAACCTTTTGAGGCACGAACACGCATGACAGCCTCGAGACAGATGGGGTCGGCCACCACGGTGCCAAACTCGTGAGCGAACTTGAGGGCGTCCTCCGAACGACTGGCGTTGAACGAGGGGTAGAAGTACGTTTGTCCTCCAGTATACCTTGGCAGTCCACCTGATCAAGAAGCGGTTAGCATCGCTCAACAGAAAAGCTTCAGGAGAAGGCGACTCACTCAACGTAGCCACATCGGTGTAAGCAGAACTGAAAAGCCACATGTCGACCGAAACCTGCGACCTCGAGCACTCGATCGCGAAGCTCTTGTAGAAGCCGGTCTGAGCCTGGAGAAGGGTCGACTCCTTGGTCGTGCCGAAGAGCTTGGGGTCTTCTCGGTTCTTGAGCGCACCAGGACCCATGTTGGGCAGCGACGCCGTAAGGGTGATGACCTTTCCTCCGACGTGGGACTGGGAAGATCGTTCTATCAGCACAGCTTTTCCCAGCGACGAGCTCAGAGAAAGGAGAGACGCACAATGAGCTTGAACGCAGCCTGGAGCGCCGCACCGAGCGCGTTCCCGACGTTGTGGGTATCTTTGAACATGTCGCTCAGCCTGGTCAGGAGCGACTCAATCGCCGCCTTGGCCTCGACGAGGTTGACGAGAATATCGTTGGGTTTGGGGAGGAAGACGTCGTCGAGGTCGCCGACAACGAGCATGGAGGGCTCCGTCGATCCGGCCTGAATAAGCACTACGTCAGCGATCTTGTTTTGCCTAACTCAATCGTGGAAGCCAGGAAAAACGCACAGTGAGGGTGAAGAAGTGGAGGCACGAATCCACAGCGATGATGGAGATCTTGGTCCGGCTGTCGTCGTTGGGGAGGCGGTCGAGCGATTCGAGGAGGGTGCGGGCGGCGGTTGCGACCATGCCCGAGTTGATGGCGGCGTACGAGACGTCGATGATGAAGATGTAGATAGG